>JAJOZX010021973.1:2500-27315 GCA_023014485.1 Bathynomus jamesi
GACAGAGAGCGAGAGAGAGAGAGACAGAGAGCGAGAGAGAGAGAGGAGAGCGAGTTACAAGGAGTTACAAGGAAAAGAAGTACCTCAAAAGGCCTTGCGGCCCATACCGAGGAGGTACCAATGGCAACGGGTGCCAGGGAAAATTTTGTCTTTCAAACTATGCTAGCAGTAGTAGAAAACTGGATAGAAAAGTAGAAGGCTCTCTCCCCACCCTCCGCTCCCTCCCTGCCAGAGGCAGGTACAGAAAAAGGTTGAAGAAAATACCTTGACCCTGGAAAAGTAGCCAAGGAAATTTTACAGGAAAGTGGAGAATATATAAATAGCTCTATATTTAGCTTGCTCACAGAGACACCGAGCAAGCGAACTCCTGCAGAGTTTTCTGAGGTTTTAATCTTAAACTATGAGTGTGTTCTGTACTTTGTCTAGCCTATTTTTAAACAGATTTACACTTTGACTGGAAACATCCTCTGAGGGAAGTTGGTTCTAGATATCAACTATTTTACAGGAAAAGAAATTTCCGCAGACTGAGGTCCTAAATGTCTTTACACACTCAAATAGTGTGCAAGATTTCGTCTAACCTTTTCTTGAACTGATCCACAGAGGAACTGTTCACAACTTCCGAAGGTAACCTGTTCCATGTGTCACAGATCTTATACGTAACGTAATTCCCACACACACTAGTCCTAAACCGTTTCAAATCCAACTTCCAACCATTGTTGCGAGTTGGGTTATCATTTAAACTAAACATACTTCTAAAATCGACATCGTTGAACCCTCGTAAGAGCTTGAAAACCTCGATCAGTTGACCGCGCAGCCTCCGAGTTTCAAGCGAAAACAAGTTCAGGGCGCGTAACCGTCGATTGTAGCCCATATGCCTAACGGAAGGGATCAACTTTGTGGCCCTCGCCTGCACTCGCTCCAGCCTCTCAATATCTTTCCTGAGGGTGGGCGACCAGAACTGCACAGCATACTCCAGGTACGGCCGAACAAGGGAATTGTACAGTGAGAGCACAATCTCCTTGTTCCGAAACTGAAATTGCCTCCTGATATAACCCAATAGTTTCTGGGCTTTCTTTTCCATCTCTACACACTGTTTCGTAAACTTAAGGTCGCTGCTAATTAGCACACCCAAGTCCTTTTCTAAATCAGTCACCTCGATATTACTGCCCAACATCGAGTAGTCCGACTTGGGATTGGCGTAGCCAATGTGCATCACTTTGCATTTACCCAAGTTAAACGGCATTTGCCATTTTTCGGACCACTCTCCTATCCTACCTAGGTCCGCACGCAGTTCCTCGATCGCTTCGGGCGTCCCAACATTGGCCCCAAGCTTGGTGTCATCAGCGAATTTGGCGATCCGACTGACGATGCCACCGTCGATATCATTTATGTAAATGGTAAACAACAGTGGCCCCAAAACGGAACCCTGAGGAACCCCACTAGTGACCGAGGCCCAACCCGAACTAGCCCCTTTAATTACCACCCTCTGCCGCCTATTCCTTAGCCAGTTTTCAATCCACCTACCTATTTCCCCACCGATACCCAGCGCGCGCACTTTCGCCATTAGCCGGCGGTGAGGTACCTTATCAAAGGCTTTCTGAAAGTCGAGATAAAGTATATCAATCGCCCTACTCTTATCGTACTCACTCAACATGACGTGGAAAAACTCGAGCAAGTTGGTGAGACACGACCTATGCCGTCTAAACCCATGTTGGGAGTCCCCAAGCAGCTTGTAGGAATCCAAATGGTCAACGATTCTATCAGCTATTATCCTTTCTAATAATTTACCTACAACTGAAGTGAGACTAATAGGACGATAGTTCCCTGGACTTTCGTGATCCCCTTTCTTAAAGATAGGGGTCACGTTGGCCTCTCTCCAGTCACCAGGCACCTGGCCCATCTCCAACGATTTGTTGAAGACTGTAGCCAGGTGGGGAGCCACCTGGTCGCGCACTTCTCGCAAAACACTGGGGAGAAACTGGTCTGGCCCAGGAGCCTTAAACGCGCTCAGTTTGTCTATTCTATGAGCAACGACTGTCGCGGTACATCTAACACTATCCAGGTCAGCACCTTCGTGCCTCACAGCTGGCTCGGGGATGACGCGGGTATCCTCCCTGGTGAACACTCCCGCAAAGTACTCATTAAGCACCTTAGCGATGTCCGCGTCGGAGGTCCGCAGAACACCGCTTCCGTCCTTTAAAGGACCTATCATGCTTCTAATAGGCTTTCTACTATTAACATAACTGAAGAACTCCTTAGGGTTCCTCTTGCAGAGGCTTGCCACCCGTAGAGAGAGAGACAGAGAGCGAGAGAGAGAGAGACAGAGAGCGAGGAGAGAGAGACAGAGAGCGAGAGAGAGAGAGACAGAGAGCGAGAGAGAGAGAGACAGAGAGCGAGAGAGAGAGAGACAGAGAGCGAGAGAGAGAGAGACAGAGAGCGAGAGAGAGAGAGACAGAGAGCGAGAGAGATAGAGACAGAGAGAGAGAGAGACAGAGAGCGAGAGAGAGAGAGACAGAGAGCGAGAGAGAGAGAGAGTTACAAGGAGTTACAAGGAAAAGAAGTACCTCAAAAGGCCTTGCGGCCCATACCGAGGAGGTACCAATGGCAACGGGTGCCAGGGAAAATTTTGTCTTTCAAACTATGCTAGCAGTAGTAGAAAACTGGATAGAAAAGTAGAAGGCTCTCTCCCCACCCTCCGCTCCCTCCCTGCCAGAGGCAGGTACGGAAAAAGGTTGAAGAAAATACCTTGACCCTGGAAAAGTAGCCAAGGAAATTTTACAGGAAAGTGGAGAATATATAAATAGCTCTATATTTAGCTTGCTCACAGAGACACCGAGCAAGCGAACTCCTGCAGAGTTTTCTGAGGTTTAATCTTAAACTATGAGTGTGTTCTGTACTTTGTCTAGCCTATTTTTAAACAG
Organism: Bathynomus jamesi; assembly: GCA_023014485.1. Taxonomy (NCBI): domain Eukaryota; kingdom Metazoa; phylum Arthropoda; class Malacostraca; order Isopoda; family Cirolanidae; genus Bathynomus; species Bathynomus jamesi. The sequence goes on from JAJOZX010021973.1 coordinate 5,422, forward strand.
ATTTACACTTTGACTGGAAACATCCTCTGAGGGAAGTTGGTTCCAGATATCAACTATTTTACAGGAAAAGAAATTTCCGCAGACTGAGGTCCTAAATGTCTTTACACACTCAAATAGTGTGCAAGATTTCGTCTAACCTTTTCTTGAACTGATCCACAGAGGAACTGTTCACAACTTCCGAAGGTAACCTGTTCCATGTGTCACAGATCTTATACGTAACGTAATTCCCACACACACTAGTCCTAAACCGTTTCAAATCCAACTTCCAACCATTGTTGCGAGTTGGGTTATCATTTAAACTAAACATACTTCTAAAATCGACATCGTTGAACCCTCGTAAGAGCTTGAAAACCTCGATCAGTTGACCGCGCAGCCTCCGAGTTTCAAGCGAAAACAAGTTCAGGGCGCGTAACCGTCGATTGTAGCCCATATGCCTAACGGAAGGGATCAACTTTGTGGCCCTCGCCTGCACTCGCTCCAGCCTCTCAATATCTTTCCTGAGGGTGGGCGACCAGAACTGCACAGCATACTCCAGGTACGGCCGAACAAGGGAATTGTACAGTGAGAGCACAATCTCCTTGTTCCGAAACTGAAATTGCCTCCTGATATAACCCAATAGTTTCTGGGCTTTCTTTTCCATCTCTACACACTGTTTCGTAAACTTAAGGTCGCTGCTAATTAGCACACCCAAGTCCTTTTCTAAATCAGTCACCTCGATATTACTGCCCAACATCGAGTAGTCCGACTTGGGATTGGCGTAGCCAATGTGCATCACTCTGCATTTACAGAGAGCGAGAGAGAGAGAGACAGAGAGCGAGAGAGAGAGAGACAGAGAGCGAGAGCGAGAGAGACAGAGAGCGAGAGCGAGAGAGACAGAGAGCGAGAGCGAGAGAGACAGAGAGCGAGAGAGAGAGAGAGAGAGAGAGAGCGAGAGAGAGAGAGAGAGAGAGCGAGAGAGAGAGAGACAGAGAGCGAGAGAGAGAGAGAGAGAGAGACAGAGAGCGAGAGAGAGAGAGACAGAGAGAGAGAGAGAGAGGGAGAGCGAGAGAGAGTTACAAGGAGTTACAAGGAAAAGAAGTACCTCAAAAGGCCTTGCGGCCCATACCGAGGAGGTACCAATGGCAACGGGTGCCAGGGAAAATTTTGTCTTTCAAACTATGCTAGCAGTAGTAGAAAACTGGATAGAAAAGTAGAAGGCTCTCTCCCCACCCTCCGCTCCCTCCCTGCCAGAGGCAGGTACGGAAAAAGGTTGAAGAAAATACCTTGACCCTGGAAAAGTAGCCAAGGAAATTTTACAGGAAAGTGGAGAATATATAAATAGCTCTATATTTAGCTTGCTCACAGAGACACCGAGCAAGCGAACTCCTGCAGAGTTTTCTGAGGTTTTAATCTTAAACTATGAGTGTGTTCTGTACTTTGTCTAGCCTATTTTTAAACAGATTTACACTTTGACTGGAAACATCCTCTGAGGGAAGTTGGTTCCAGATATCAACTATTTTACAGGAAAAGAAATTTCCGCAGACTGAGGTCCTAAATGTCTTTACACACTCAAATAGTGTGCAAGATTTCGTCTAACCTTTTCTTGAACTGATCCACAGAGGAACTGTTCACAACTTCCGAAGGTAACCTGTTCCATGTGTCACAGATCTTATACGTAACGTAATTCCCACACACACTAGTCCTAAACCGTTTCAAATCCAACTTCCAACCATTGTTGCGAGTTGGGTTATCATTTAAACTAAACATACTTCTAAAATCGACATCGTTGAACCCTCGTAAGAGCTTGAAAACCTCGATCAGTTGACCGCGCAGCCTCCGAGTTTCAAGCGAAAACAAGTTCAGGGCGCGTAACCGTCGATTGTAGCCCATATGCCTAACGGAAGGGATCAACTTTGTGGCCCTCGCCTGCACTCGCTCCAGCCTCTCAATATCTTTCCTGAGGGTGGGCGACCAGAACTGCACAGCATACTCCAGGTACGGCCGAACAAGGGAATTGTACAGTGAGAGCACAATCTCCTTGTTCCGAAACTGAAATTGCCTCCTGATATAACCCAATAGTTTCTGGGCTTTCTTTTCCATCTCTACACACTGTTTCGTAAACTTAAGGTCGCTGCTAATTAGCACACCCAAGTCCTTTTCTAAATCAGTCACCTCGATATTACTGCCCAACATCGAGTAGTCCGACTTGGGATTGGCGTAGCCAATGTGCATCACTTTGCATTTACCCAAGTTAAACGGCATTTGCCATTTTTCGGACCACTCTCCTATCCTACCTAGGTCCGCACGCAGTTCCTCGATCGCTTCGGGCGTCCCAACATTGGCCCCAAGCTTGGTGTCATCAGCGAATTTGGCGATCCGACTGACGATGCCACCGTCGATATCATTTATGTAAATGGTAAACAACAGTGGCCCCAAAACGGAACCCTGAGGAACCCCACTAGTGACCGAGGCCCAACCCGAACTAGCCCCTTTAATTACCACCCTCTGCCGCCTATTCCTTAGCCAGTTTTCAATCCACCTACCTATTTCCCCACCGATACCCAGCGCGCGCACTTTCGCCATTAGCCGGCGGTGAGGTACCTTATCAAAGGCTTTCTGAAAGTCGAGATAAAGTATATCAATCGCCCTACTCTTATCGTACTCACTCAACATGACGTGGAAAAACTCGAGCAAGTTGGTGAGACACGACCTATGCCGTCTAAACCCATGTTGGGAGTCCCCAAGCAGCTTGTAGGAATCCAAATGGTCAACGATTCTATCAGCTATTATCCTTTCTAATAATTTACCTACAACTGAAGTGAGACTAATAGGACGATAGTTCCCTGGACTTTCGTGATCCCCTTTCTTAAAGATAGGGGTCACGTTGGCCTCTCTCCAGTCACCAGGCACCTGGCCCATCTCCAACGATTTGTTGAAGACTGTAGCCAGGTGGGGAGCCACCTGGTCGCGCACTTCTCGCAAAACACTGGGGAGAAACTGGTCTGGCCCAGGAGCCTTAAACGCGCTCAGTTTGTCTATTCTATGAGCAACGACTGTCGCGGTACATCTAACACTATCCAGGTCAGCACCTTCGTGCCTCACAGCTGGCTCGGGGATGACGCGGGTATCCTCCCTGGTGAACACTCCCGCAAAGTACTCATTAAGCACATTAGCGATGTCCGCGTCGGAGGTCCGCAGAACGCCGCTTCCGTCCTTTAAAGGACCTATCATGCTTCTAATAGGCTTTCTACTATTAACATAACTGAAGAACTCCTTAGGGTTCCTCTTGCAGAGGCTTGCCACCCGTAGTTCTTCGTTACGTTTCGCTAGCCTAACCTTCGCCTTCACTTCCCTACACAGGCGGACATACGCTTCAGTGTTCTCGTGGGAACGATTGGCCTTCGCCCTCCTATACACTACTTTCCTATTTCGGATAGCCGAAGCGATGCCACGATTGAACCACTTAGGCTGCGTTGAAGCAGGGGTGACCAGTTTTGAGGGTATGGCAGCAGACTGCAGCACCATAAACTCATCCCGGAATGCACTCCACACTCCCTCAACATCGCCGCCAACCTCTAACCCCATCTCTGCTACGCTATCCCTGAGGCTAACAAAGTTCGCCCGCCGGAGATCGAGCTTACTGCCTCTCGAGTTACTACGCTTCACCCGAGGGACGCACACACGGAACCTAATAATACCGTGATCACTCCCGCCCAACGATTCGTCAACGGTGAGGCCAGTGACGAGGTTGTCTTCGGTCGTGAATACTAAGTCTAGAACGCTTTCGCCTCGTGTAGGCTCGTTGACCCACTGAGTGAGGAAGTTCTCATCAGCAAAGTCAACTAGCCTCCTCCCTTCAGCATCGGCAGTCCTGTTTTCCCACTTTATGCCGCGACAGTTGAAGCGAGAGAGAGAGAGACAGAGAGCGAGAGAGAGAGAGACAGAGAGCGAGAGAGAGAGAGACAGAGAGCGAGAGAGACAGAGACAGAGAGCGAGAGAGACAGAGACAGAGAGCGAGAGAGAGAGAGAGCGAGAGAGAGAGAGAGCGAGAGAGACAGAGAGCGAGAGCGAGAGAGAGCGAGAGAGACAGAGAGCGAGAGCGAGAGAGAGAGAGAGCGAGAGAGAGAGAGAGACAGAGAGCGAGAGAGACAGAGAGCGAGAGAGAGAGAGACAGAGAGCGAGAGAGACAGAGAGCGAGAGAGAGAGAGACAGAGAGCGAGAGAGAGAGAGACAGAGAGCGAGAGAGAGAGAGACAGAGAGCGAGTTACAAGGAGTTACAAGGAAAAGAAGTACCTCAAAAGGCCTTGCGGCCCATACCGAGGAGGTACCAATGGCAACGGGTGCCAGGGAAAATTTTGTCTTTCAAACTATGCTAGCAGTAGTAGAAAACTGGATAGAAAAGTAGAAGGCTCTCTCCCCACCCTCCGCTCCCTCCCTGCCAGAGGCAGGTACGGAAAAAGGTTGAAGAAAATACCTTGACCCTGGAAAAGTAGCCAAGGAAATTTTACAGGAAAGTGGAGAATATATAAATAGCTCTATATTTAGCTTGCTCACAGAGACACCGAGCAAGCGAACTCCTGCAGAGTTTTCTGAGGTTTTAATCTTAAACTATGAGTGTGTTCTGTACTTTGTCTAGCCTATTTTTAAACAGATTTACACTTTGACTGGAAACATCCTCTGAGGGAAGTTGGTTCCAGATATCAACTATTTTACAGGAAAAGAAATTTCCGCAGACTGAGGTCCTAAATGTCTTTACACACTCAAATAGTGTGCAAGATTTCGTCTAACCTTTTCTTGAACTGATCCACAGAGGAACTGTTCACAACTTCCGAAGGTAACCTGTTCCATGTGTCACAGATCTTATACGTAACGTAATTCCCACACACACTAGTCCTAAACCGTTTCAAATCCAACTTCCAACCATTGTTGCGAGTTGGGTTATCATTTAAACTAAACATACTTCTAAAATCGACATCGTTGAACCCTCGTAAGAGCTTGAAAACCTCGATCAGTTGACCGCGCAGCCTCCGAGTTTCAAGCGAAAACAAGTTCAGGGCGCGTAACCGTCGATTGTAGCCCATATGCCTAACGGAAGGGATCAACTTTGTGGCCCTCGCCTGCACTCGCTCCAGCCTCTCAATATCTTTCCTGAGGGTGGGCGACCAGAACTGCACAGCATACTCCAGAGAGACAGAGAGCGAGAGAGAGAGAGACAGAGAGCGAGAGAGAGAGAGACAGAGAGCGAGAGAGAGAGAGACAGAGAGCGAGAGAGAGAGAGACAGAGAGCGAGAGAGAGAGAGACAGAGAGCGAGAGAGACAGAGAGCGAGAGAGAGAGAGACAGAGAGCGAGAGAGAGAGAGACAGAGAGCGAGAGAGAGAGAGACAGAGAGCGAGAGAGAGAGAGACAGAGAGCGAGAGAGAGAGAGACAGAGAGCGAGAGAGAGAGAGACAGAGAGCGAGAGAGAGAGAGCGAGAGAGCGAGAGAGACAGAGAGCGAGAGAGAGAGAGACAGAGAGCGAGAGAGAGAGAGACAGAGAGCGAGAGAGAGAGAGACAGAGAGCGAGAGAGAGAGAGACAGAGAGCGAGAGAGAGAGAGACAGAGTTACAAGGAGTTACAAGGAAAAGAAGTACCTCAAAAGGCCTTGCGGCCCATACCGAGGAGGTACCAATGGCAACGGGTGCCAGGGAAAATTTTGTCTTTCAAACTATGCTAGCAGTAGTAGAAAACTGGATAGAAAAGTAGAAGGCTCTCTCCCCACCCTCCGCTCCCTCCCTGCCAGAGGCAGGTACGAAAAAAGGTTGAAGAAAATAACTTGACCCTGGAAAAGTAGCCAAGGAAATTTTACAGGAAAGTGGAGAATATATAAATAGCTCTATATTTACCTTGCTCACAGAGACACCGTGCAAGCGAACTCCTGCAGAGTTTTCTTATGTTTTAATCTTAAACTATCAACGTGTTAAAGTAATTCCCACATATACTAGTCCTAAATCGTTTCAAATCCAACTTCTAACCATTGTTGCGAGTTGGGTTATCATTTGAACTAAACATGCTTCTAAAATCGACATCTTTGAACCCGCGTCACATAAGCGTCGATTGTAGCCCATATGCCTAACGAAAGGGATTAACTTTGTGGCATTTTTCGCCAGTTTCCAATCCACCTACCTACTTCCCCACCAATACCCAGCGCGCGCACTTCGGCCATTAGCCGGCGGTGAGGTACCTTATCAAAGGCCTTCTAATCAATCGCCCTACTCTTATCATACTCACTCAACATGACGTAGAAAAACTCGAGCATGATGGTGAGACACGACCTATGCCGTCTAAACCCATGTTGGAGTCCCCAAGTAGCTTGTAGGAATCCAAATGGTCAACAATCCGAGAGAGAGAGAGACAGAGAGCGAGAGAGAGAGAGACAGAGAGCGAGAGAGAGAGAGACAGAGAGCGAGAGAGAGAGAGAGACAGAGAGCGAGAGAGAGAGAGACAGAGAGCGAGAGAGCGAGGAGAGAGAGACAGAGAGCGAGAGTTACAAGGAAAAGAAGTACCTCAAAAGGCCTTGCGGCCCATACCGAGGAGGTACCAATGGCAACGGGTGCCACGGAAAATTTTCTACACACTCAAAGAGTGTGCAAGATTTGGTCTAACCTTTTCTTGAACTGATCCACAGAGGAACTGTTCACAACTTCCGAAGGTAACCTGTTCCATGTGTCACAGATCTTATACGTAACGTAATTCCCACACACACTAGTCCTAAACCGTTTCAAATCCAACTTCCAACCATTGTTGCGAGTTGGGTTATCATTTAAACTAAACATACTTCTAAAATCGACATCGTTGAACCCTCGTAAGAGCTTGAAAACCTCGATCAGTTGACCGCGCAGCCTCCGAGTTTCAAGCGAAAACAAGTTCAGGGCGCGTAACCGTCGATTGTAGCCCATATGCCTAACGGAAGGGATCAACTTTGTGGCCCTCGCCTGCACTCGCTCCAGCCTCTCAATATCTTTCCTGAGGGTGGGCGACCAGAACTGCACAGCATACTCCAGGTACGGCCGAACAAGGGAATTGTACAGTGAGAGCACAATCTCCTTGTTCCGAAACTGAAATTGCCTCCTGATATAACCCAATAGTTTCTGGGCTTTCTTTTCCACCTCTACACACTGTTTCGTAAACTTAAGGTCGCTGCTAATTAGCACACCCAAGTCCTTTTCTAAATCAGTCACCTCGATATTACTGCCCAACATCGAGTAGTCCGACTTGGGATTGGCGTAGCCAATGTGCATCACTTTGCATTTACCCAAGTTAAACGGCATTTGCCATTTTTCGGACCACTCTCCTATCCTACCTAGGTCCGCACGCAGTTCCTCGATCGCTTCGGGCGTCCCAACATTGGCCCCAAGCTTGGTGTCATCAGCGAATTTGGCGATCCGACTGACGATGCCACCGTCGATATCATTTATGTAAATGGTAAACAACAGTGGCCCCAAAACGGAACCCTGAGGAACCCCACTAGTGACCGAGGCCCAACCCGAACTAGCCCCTTTAATTACCACCCTCTGCCGCCTATTCCTAGCCAGTTTTCAATCCACCTACCTATTTCCCCACCGATACCCAGCGCGCGCACTTTCGCCATTAGCCGGCGGTGAGGTACCTTATCAAAGGCTTTCTGAAAGTCGAGATAAAGTATATCAATCGCCCTACTCTTATCGTACTCACTCAACATGACGTGGAAAAACTCGAGCAAGTTGGTGAGACACGACCTATGCCGTCTAAACCCATGTTGGGAGTCCCCAAGCAGCTTGTAGGAATCCAAATGGTCAACGATTCTATCAGCTATTATCCTTTCTAATAATTTACCTACAACTGAAGTGAGACTAATAGGACGATAGTTCCCTGGACTTTCGTGATCCCCTTTCTTAAAGATAGGGGTCACGTTGGCCTCCTCCAGTCACCAGGCACCTGGCCCATCTCCAACGATTTGTTGAAGACTGTAGCCAGGTGGGGAGCCACCTGGTCGCGCACTTCTCGCAAAACACTGGGGAGAAACTGGTCTGGCCCAGGAGCCTTAAACGCGCTCAGTTTGTCTATTCTATGAGCAACGACTGTCGCGGTACATCTAACACTATCCAGGTCAGCACCTTCGTGCCTCACAGCTGGCTCGGGGATGACGCGGGTATCCTCCCTGGTGAACACTCCCGCAAAGTACTCATTAAGCACTTAGCGATGTCCGCGTCGGAGGTCCGCAGAACGCCGCTTCCGTCCTTTAAAGGACCTATCATGCTTCTAATAGGCTTTCTACTATTAACATAACTGAAGAACTCCTTAGGGTTCCTCTTGCAGAGGCTTGCCACCCGTAGTTCTTCGTTACGTTTCGCTAGCCTAACCTTCGCCTTCACTTCCCTACACAGGCGGACATACGCTTCAGTGTTCTCGTGGGAACGATTGGCCTTCGCCCTCCTATACACTACTTTCCTATTTCGGATAGCCGAAGCGATGCCACGATTGAACCACTTAGGCTGCGTTGAAGCAGGGGTGACCAGTTTTGAGGGTATGGCAGCAGACTGCAGCACCATAAACTCATCCCGGAATGCACTCCACACTCCCTCAACATCGCCGCCAACCTCTAACCCCATCTCTGCTACGCTATCCCTGAGGCTAACAAAGTTCGCCCGCCGGAGATCGAGCTTACTGCCTCTCGAGTTACTACGCTTCACCCGAGGGACGCACACACGGAACCTAATAATACCGTGATCACTCCCGCCCAACGATTCGTCAACGGTGAGGCCAGTGACGAGGTTGTCTTCGGTCGTGAATACTAAGTCTAGAACGCTTTCGCCTCGTGTAGGCTCGTTGACCCACTGAGTGAGGAAGTTCTCATCAGCAAAGTCAACTAGCCTCCTCCCTTCAGCATCGGCAGTCCTGTTTTCCCACTTTATGCCGCGACAGTTGAAGTCTCCTAAAACTACACACACCCTATCCCCTAGCAGGCTACTGAGTTCGGTGTACAGGGCTGTATCCTCCTCGAGGAGGAGATGCGGAGGTCTGTACACCAAGATTAACCTATAGTTCGTCCCTCCCACGTTCAGATCGACGCCAAGCAGCTCCCGTTCCGACCGGAACTGGCAGTCAACCGGACTCAACGTGTCTCTGACGTATATTAGTACCCCACCCCCCTCCCCACGGGTGCGGTCTTTGCGAAACATTCTATACCCGGGAATTTCGAACTCCCCAACGTAGTCCCTACGATCAGTATGAATCCAGGACTCGGTGATAGCAACGATATCCTGGTATTCTGATGCTAAGAGCGCCCGTAGCTCGCGAAACTTGTTCCTAATTGACCTAGCATTAAAAAGCATTGCACGGAGGGAGCCTTCCCTATTCTGACCGCCCCCTAGCACGACCCGTTTCCCGAACAGCCAAGGCTGTCGGGAGTTGAAGAGCCCCTCACTAACGAGGGGGCAACTTCCACAGGAGACTGAGCCCCCTCCAACGTAGGAGGAGGGTCACCCATCTGTACTTCGCCGCACCCTTCAGTCGAAGGTACGTCCGCCACCGGCTCATCCTCATCTCTCCCCGGTGGGGGCCCATCATCTCTCCCAGGACTCGACCTCACCATTCTGTATAGGTGCCGGTCGAGCAGCGCGCCTAGCACACCTTTACCCTTGTCATTGAGGTGGACACCATCCCTCTGGTAAAGGTCCCACCTACCCGAAAATGCATCGAAGGGGTCAATAAACTTCACGCCCAGCGGAACGCACAAGTCTTGTACCCTCTCGTTGATGCCAATGACCTTACTGAGCGAGTGGTCACTGACATTCATTCGCGGTAAAATACCCATTAACATCCCCTGTCTGTCTTCAGTTTTAGATCATCCGCAAGAGACATGATCTCGGTGATGATCCCTTCTGTAAGACCTACCCCACCGCCTTTGAGGAACAGGTCATTGCCACCAGCGTGGACAACGATCGCAGTCCTCCGACTATCCACGCGCACCTTCTCTACCTCCTTCCTTAAGTGCGCCGTTCCCCGCCCAGGTAAGCACCTTACCTTCCTCCCATCCCGGTTTGCAGAAGCAAAGTACTTCTCCTGGCCCTGATCTGCGAGTCCCCAATCAAAACGGTGTCTTCCTCCTTCGAGCACAGGAGACTAAAGCGGTTAGAGGTCTTGACAGGGGCAACTGGGGTCTCAGGCTTCGGCTTCGCAGCCTTCTTGCCCGAGACCTTTCGAAACCCGTCGCCACCCATACACGCAGTTACACCACCCGACCCACCCCGACAGGTAGCTACATCCTTCGGTTTCTTTGGGCCATCAGCAGGCCCCTTCCCACCCTTCTCTATCGATCCCTTCCCACCCTTCTCTATCAGCCCCTTCTTTGAGCCCTCCCTTTGTTCTTGATACTTAATCTTACAGTTTGAATCTGCTGGTGTGTTTTTAATTTGATCTTGTCCACTGGGTTGGATTTCCAGTGCTACGACCCTAGCTTCAAGCTTTTTTACTAATTCCTTTAGCTCTTTAACTTCCTTTTCGTGGTTGTCTCTAAGTTTACAAAACAAACATACACTAAGGGATGTGATATCGCTGATATTACCCTCTGGGAAGTCTACGCACCAATGATTAACTTTACATTTAAAGCATTCTGCTTTCAATTTAGCTGGCCCTGCCATATTTTCTCTTTTTTTTGTTTTTTCTGAATACTCTGAATAAGATAAAGCGTTCTAGCAATGAAAACTATCCAAAAACGTTATGACCAGTATATAAAAAAGGGGGGGGGGGTGAATTAATCCCGCGCGTAGCCGCACCCGCCTTTTCGCAAGTGACGTTCATTCCTTCCAGAAGACTACACCTCTCCTGCTGCCGCACCGACCAAAGGTCTCCCCAGGGCCGGACCGTCCCAAACGTGTCGCAGCTACCAACTGACAAACACTCGCGACGCAAGCGTCACGGATTTTCCGCCAGGAGCGACAGCGAGATGCAGCCCCTTACTAAGTCTTACTAGTCACTCACAAGTGGGCCAGACTCTTAGAATCCAGTGTTCAAGGGATATCCCACCAGACCCAGAGGCTACGCCCGAGACTTTACGCTGGCCTGGCAGCCAGCTGGGCAGTAAAGCCCTCTCACCTCAGAGCAGTACAGCCAAGCACCATCAATTGGTCACCAAAGAACGGTCGCAGGGGGCTGGTCAAGCCATTACGCGTTAGGAATGGGCTTAACGGGGCACTAGCCACACTCCATTCATCGCGCCCCTACGCCTGGGACCCCTCCATCCCAGTCTCTCACAACCTACGAGCGTTAAATGGTGTTATTTATAGAGGTTCCAAAGCCTCTCTTCCCACGCATGAGGTAGCAGTAGGGTCCTAATAGTAAAAGAAGAGAAAAAGACTTAATACTAAAAGAAAAGTTTTTTTTTTTTTTTTTTTTTTTTTTTGCAGTGAGAGGAGAACAACCTTAACGTAATCTAAAAGGACAGAGTAGGGATGGGATGGGGTCCTAGTAACCCACGGGACGGGATTGTGCAAAATACTTTACCCGCCCTCCCGAAAGAGAGAGAGAACCTAAAGGAGCTGGCAGCCAGTTCCTCTAGAATCCCACGACTCGGGACCGGAGGGCTGTCACACCCCAAGTATAAAGTTTACTACATCCAGAAGAAATGTGCATAACCTTTATACCCCCTGCAGAGAGAGAGAGAGAAGAGAGCGAGAGAGAGAGAGAAGAGAGAGAGAGAGAGAGAAGAGAGGAGAGAGAGAGAGAAGAGAGAGAGAGAGAGAAGAGAGGAGAGAGAGAGAGAAGAGAGGAGAGAGAGAGAGAGAGAGGAGAGAGAGAGAGAAGAGAGAGAGAGAGAGAGAAGAGAGGAGAGAGAGAGAAGAGAGGAGAGAGAGAGAGAAGAGAGCGAGAGAGAGAGAGAAGAGAGGAGAGAGAGAGAGAGAGAGAAGAGAGGAGAGAGAGAGGTTACAAGGAGTTACAAGGAAAAGAAGTACCTCAAAAGGCCTTGCGGCCCATACCGAGGAGGTACCAATGGCAACGGGTGCCAGGGAAAATTTTGTCTTTCAAACTATGCTAGCAGTAGTAGAAAACTGGATAGAAAAGTAGAAGGCTCTCTCCCCACCCTCCGCTCCCTCCCTGCCAGAGGCAGGTACGGAAAAAGGTTGAAGAAAATACCTTGACCCTGGAAAAATAGCCAAGGAAATTTTACAGGAAAGTGGAGAATATATAAATAGCTCTATATTTAGCTTGCTCACAGAGACACCGAGCAAGCGAACTCCTGCAGAGTTTTCTGAGGTTTTAATCTTAAATTATGAGTGTGTTCTGTACTTTGTCTAGCCTATTTTTAAACAGATTTACACTTTGACTGGAAACATCCTCTGAGGGAAGTTGGTTCCAGATATCAACTATTTTACAGGAAAAGAAATTTCCGCAGACTGAGGTCCTAAATATCTTTACACACTCAAATAGTGTGCAAGATTTCGTCTAACCTTTTCTTGAACTGATCCACAGAGGAACTGTTCACAACTTCCGAAGGTAACCTGTTCCATGTGTCACAGATCTTATACGTAACGTAATTCCCACACACACTAGTCCTAAACCGTTTCAAATCCAACTTCCAACCATTGTTGCGAGTTGGGTTATCATTTAAACTAAACATACTTCTAAAATCGACATCGTTGAACCCTCGTAAGAGCTTGAAAACCTCGATCAGTTGACCGCGCAGCCTCCGAGTTTCAAGCGAAAACAAGTTCAGGGCGCGTAACCGTCGATTGTAGCCCATATGCCTAACGGAAGGGATTAACTTTGTGGCCCTCGCCTGCACTCGCTCCAGCCTCTCAATATCTTTCCTGAGGGTGGGCGACCAGAACTGCACAGCATACTCCAGGTACGGCCGAACAAGGGAATTGTACAGTGAGAGCACAATCTCCTTGTTCCGAAACTGAAATTGCCTCCTGATATAACCCAATAGTTTCTGGGCTTTCTTTTCCACCTCTACACACTGTTTCGTAAACTTAAGGTCGCTGCTAATTAGCACACCCAAGTCCTTTTCTAAATCAGTCACCTCGATATTACTGCCCAACATCGAGTAGAGAGAGAGAGAGAGAGAGAGAGAGAGAGAGAGAGAGAGAGAGAGTTACAAGGAGTTACAAGGAAAAGAAGTACCTCAAAAGGCCTTGCGGCCCATACCGAGGAGGTACCAATGGCAACGGGTGCCACGAAAATTTTGTCTTTCAAACTATGCTAGCAGTAGTAGAAAACTGGATAGAAAAGTAGAAGGCTCTCTCCCCACCCTCCGCTCCCTCCCTGCCAGAGGCAGGTACGGAAAAAGGTTGAAGAAAATACCTTGACCCTGGAAAAGTAGCCAAGGAAATTTTACAGGAAAGTGGAGAATATATAAATAGCTCTATATTTAGCTTGCTCACAGAGACACCGAGCAAGCGAACTCCTGCAGAGTTTTCTGAGGTTTTAATCTTAAACTATGAGTGTGTTCTGTACTTTGTCTAGCCTATTTTTAAACAGATTTACACTTTGACTGGAAACATCCTCTGAGGGAAGTTGGTTCCAGATATCAACTATTTTACAGGAAAAGAAATTTCCGCAGACTGAGGTCCTAAATGTCTTTACACACTCAAATAGTGTGCAAGATTTCGTCTAACCTTTTCTTGAACTGATCCACAGAGGAAACTGTTCACAACTTCCGAAGGTAACCTGTTCCATGTGTCACAGATCTTATACGTAACGTAATTCCCACACACACTAGTCCTAAACCGTTTCAAATCCAACTTCCAACCATTGTTGCGAGTTGGGTTATTCATTTAAACTAAACATACTTCTAAGAGAGAGAGAGAGAGAGAGAGAGAGAGAGAGAGAGAGAGAGAGAGAGAGAGAGAGAGAGAGAGAGAGAGAGAGAGAGAGAGAGAGAGAGAGAGAGAGTTACAAGGAGTTACAAGGAAAAGAAGTACCTCAAAAGGCCTTGCGGCCCATACGAGGAGGTACCAATGGCAACGGGTGCCACGGAAAATTTTCTACACACTCAAATAGTGTGCAAAATTTGGTCTAACCTTTTCTTGAACTGATCCACAGAGGAACTGTTCACAACTTCCGAAGGTAACCTGTTCCATGTGTCACAGATCTTATACGTAAAGTAATTCCCACACACACTAGTCCTAAACCGTTTCAAATCCAACTTCCAACCATTGTTGCGAGTTGGGTTATCATTTAAACTAAACATACTTCTAAAATCGACATCGTTGAACCCTCGTAAGAGCTTGAAAAACCTCGATCAGTTGACCGCGCAGCCTCCGAGTTTCAAGCGAAAACAAGTTCAGGGCGCGTAACCGTCGATTGTAGCCCATATGCCTAACGGAAGGGATTAACTTTGTGGCCCTCGCCTGCACTCGCTCCAGCCTCTCAATATCTTTCCTGAGGGTGGGCGACCAGAACTGCACAGCATACTCCAGTACGGCCGAACAAGGGAATTGTACAGTGAGAGCACAATCTCCTTGTTCCGAAATTGAAATTGCCTCCTGATATAACCCAATAGTTTCTGGGCTTTCTTTTCCACCTCTACACACTGTTTCGTAAACTTAAGGTCGCTGCTAATTAGCACACCCAAGTCCTTTTCTAAATCAGTCACCTCGATATTACTGCCCAACATCGAGTAGTCCGACTTGGGATTGGCGTAGCCAATGTGCATCACTTTGCATTTACCCAAGTTAAACGGCATTTGCCATTTTTCGGACCACTCTCCTATCCTACCTAGGTCCGCACGCAGTTCCTCGATCGCTTCGGGCGTCCCAACATTGGCCCCAAGCTTGGTGTCATCAGCGAATTTGGCGATCGACTGACGATGCCACCGTCGATATCATTTATGTAAATGGTAAACAACAGCGGCCCAAAACGGAACCCTGAGGAACCCCACTAGTGACCGAGGCCCAACCCGAACTAGCCCCTTTAATTACCACCCTCTGCCGCCTATTCCTCAGCCAGTTTCAATCCACCTACCTATTTCCCCACCGATACCCAGCGCGCGCACTTTCGCCATTAGCCGGCGGTGAGGTACCTTATCAAAGGCTTTCTGAAAGTCGAGATAAAGTATATCAATCGCCCTACTCTTATCGTACTCACTCAACATGACGTGGAAAAACTCGAGCAAGTGGAGAGACACGACCTATGCCGTCTAAACCCATGTTGGGAGTCCCAAGCAGCTTGTAGGAATCCAAATGGTCAACGATTCTATCAGCTATTATCCTTTCTAATAATTTACCTACAACTGAAGGAGACTAATAGGACGATAGTTCCCTGGACTTTCGTGATCCCCTTTCTTAAAGATAGGGGTCACGTTGGCCTCCCTCCAGTCACCAGGCACCTGGCCCATCACCAACGATTTGTTGAAGACTGTAGCCAGGTGGGGAGCCACCTGGTCGCGCACTTCTCGCAAAACACTGGGGAGAAACTGGTCTGGCCCAGGAGCCTTAAACGCGCTCAGTTTGTCTATTCTATGAGCAACGACTGTCGCGGTACATCTAACACTATCCAGGTCAGCACCTTCGTGCCTCACAGCTGGCTCGGGGATGACGCGGGTATCCTCCCTGGTGAACACTCCCGCAAAGTACTCATTAAGCACCTTAGCGATGTCCGCTTCGGAGGTCCGCAGAACGCCGCTTCCGTCCTTTAAAGGACCTATCATGCTTCTAATAGGCTTTCTACTATTAACATAACTGAAGAACTCCTTAGGGTTCCTCTTGCAGAGGCTTGCCACCCGTAGTTCTTCGTTACGTTTCGCTAGCCTAACCTTCGCCTTCACTTCCCTACACAGGCGGACATACGCTTCAGTGTTCTCGTGGGAACGATTGGCCTTCGCCCTCCTATACACTACTTTCCTATTTCGGATAGCCGAAGCGATGCCACGATTGAACCACTTAGGCTGCGTTGAAGCAGGGGTGACCAGTTTTGAGGGTATGGCAGCAGACTGCAGCACCATAAACTCATCCCGGAATGCACTCCACACTCCCTCAACATCGCCGCCAACCTCTAACCCCATCTCTGCTACGCTATCCCTGAGTCTAACAAAGTTCGCCCGCCGGAGATCGAGAGAGAGAGCGAGAGAGAGAGAGACAGAGAGCGAGAGAGAGACAGAGAGCGAGAGAGAGACAGAGAGCGAGAGAGAGACAGAGAGCGAGAGAGAGACAGAGAGCGAGAGAGAGAGACAGAGAGCGAGAGAGAGACAGAGAGCGAGAGAGAGACAGAGAGCGAGAGAGAGACAGAGAGCGAGAGGAGACAGAGAGCGAGAGAGAGAGACAGAGAGCGAGAGAGAGACAGAGAGCGAGAGAGAGACAGAGAGCGAGAGAGAGACAGAGAGCGAGAGAGAGACAGAGAGCGAGAGAGAGACAGAGAGCGAGAGAGAGACAGAGAGCGAGAGAGAGACAGAGAGCGAGAGAGAGACAGAGAGCGAGAGAGAGACAGAGAGCGAGAGAGAGACAGAGAGCGAGAGAGAGACAGAGAGCGAGAGAGAGACAGAGAGCGAGAGAGAGACAGAGAGCGAGAGAGACAGAGAGCGAGAGAGCAGTATACTTTACTCTTGCTGCTCCTTCTAAATGAGTGTATTACGCACTGATAAATACAAGTTGATATGTTTGCCTTTTTTTTTCTGAACTCTTTCTTTACTGATCTAACCTCGAACAGTCTTCGTTTTTCTTTTTAATCTGTTAATAATTCTCTAATTCTCTTTCTTCCTTACTCTCTCCGCAAATTTTATCGAGATGAATTTAGTTTAAAACAAATGCAAATCTCGTAAAATTGCCCTCTACAATTCGATTTATGCTCAAATCCTTTTGTTAGTGGGCACAATGTGTGTGTGTGTGTGTGTGTGTGTGTGTGTGTGTTGTGTGTGTGTGTGTGTGTGTGTGTACAGGAGCGCGCGCTCGCGTGAATAATTTTATTCTCCAAAAACCCATTGTCCAAGGAAGACAAATCAAGAGAAACTTGCTGTAAGAAGCTTAGGCTACTTAATTTTCGAATTCTCTTTCCATTGCCGAGGATTTAAGTAGGTCTTAGAGTAAAACTGTATAAATAAATACTCGCTCAATGCTGAAACTAGACGCGCGTTGACAGAAATAAGGACGATACGCAAAACTTCGCAGTATGATTTTAAATCTCGTTTAGTTCTGAACTCGCATTTAAGGACGAGGAGAAAGTGCGTAAATATTTGCTGTGGATCTCCATTAAAAGTAGCTCATTTTGGAATAAATCGCAAACACTGAAGCAATGTCGATGATTAACAACGAAAGGGAAATTTTTTTCAAATTGAGATAAAATTCTTTAAAAGGGTAATAGTGAAGGATATTCCCTTTACGGGCGTTTTTCATAAAAAATAAAAATAAAAATAAATACTTGAACAGAAATTAATTGGAGGCAAAATGGCTCGTAGCTGAAATATTTTTTAATTTGATGAAGCCAATTATATTCTAAGCATTTTTGCTTATTAAGGTTTGGGTTAATTAATGTGCACATGAAATCTTTAGGTTAAGGAATATTGCAGTGACACACACACACACACAGATATAAGTCTAAAACTGAAATTATTCAATAAGGGGCCATTCAAAAACCCATGGTCCTTAAAGGGGGGAGGGGGGTCCTTATTTGACCACCAAGGGCCACATGGGGGAAGGGGGGGTCTTTACGTTCGTTTAACCACGTGGCCAATACTAAGCATTAAAATATCCTGTTTATAATAGTTTATTTATTATATATACTATATATATATTTATTTCCTAAACTCGAAAAATTCCAGAAGACTCGAATCTTTATAAACACCTTTATTTCGGAAAGGCTGTTAAAAGGATGTATTTACATAAAAAACAATGCGAAAAATTAAAAACCTTCTGAAGAAATAAAAAGTGATATTAGAATACGTCCTCTAAGAATTGTGGCAAAAAGGGAAAATGAGCTTATGTGCGCTATTCGCTATAGTCATAACCAAGAGGAGTATGAACGGCATGAGGAAGAAAACGTTGACATAGGTGATTGTGACTACTCTGAGGATAGTGAAAGAAAATTCAGGAACACCTATAATCCCAGAGGACCGAAGAGTACAGCCTTGGGAAGAAATATAAATACGCTACACTCTATGCTCCAATTAATATGTATACATCGACTATGTTAGTTCGTATCCAATATGTATGCTCCAATATGTATGCTCCAATAAGTAATTTTTTGAACATTCAAAATGACATTTTTTAGTCGATATTATTTTCAATTAATGAAACAAACAATTAATACAGTTTATTTAGAAGATATGTCTTTAATTGTTCATTTACCTCATTACCTCTCAATAATATAAGAAATCTAATATGGCACCTTACATTTTATATAAGGTTAAGAAGAGGTGGGGGAGTTATTGGCCACAAATGGCCATAACAGTGGGGACGGGTTTGAAAACCACCCGAAAAAGGACCACGTGGTTTATGAATTATCCCTAAGAGTAATGACTGGTTAATACACGTAGTGACCAGTCATTACCTGTATTGACTGATTTCGACTTTTGACTAACTACTCTTATATATACAGGGTGAGTCATAAGTCATGTCGAATAAGATTTTCAATATTTTTTCAATTCTTACAATACTTGTTCAAATTGTGCTTGAAGTCGAAAACAAATGTTAATACACGACTGACGAAACTTTCTCTCACATTCTGAAGGATTTGTGGTGTGATTGTTAGACATTCTGTACGCATACTGTGTTTGAGCGATTCCAAGGTTTTCGGCGTCCTTCGTATATGCATACCTTTAAATAGCATCACAAGAAAAAAGTCAAAGTAAGTTAGATCAGGGGACCGTGGCAGCCATTCCACAGGGCCACGGTGTCCAATCCATCTCCTTAGAAGGGTTGTATCCAACCATTCACGCACAGGTCCTGAGAAATGTATTGGCGCGCCGTCTTGTTGAAAAAACATACGACGCATTTCACGGATGGGAATATTGTCCATGTATTGCACCAGCTTTTCCTGTAGCATAGTTAGGTGCATGTCGGAGTTGACACTATGGTGAAAGAACACGGGGCCCACGATCCTGTCGCCGTGGATTCGGAACCACACGGTCATCCGCGGATCCGTTTGATGATGCCTTTTGTCGATAATGTGTGGGTTATCGACTGCCCAGTAAACGGTGTTATGGCTGTTACCGTGCCCATGCAAGTGGAAGCACGCTTCGTCACTGAACATGTCCGCTGCTAACGTCGGCTGATACCGCCTTACACTCTTCGAACCATTGGCAGAACTGAAGGCGTCTATCAGCATCGTCGGGCAGTAGTTCACATACTGGGTGTAGCTTATACGGATGAAATAGATACCTTTTGAGAATGCGCTCCACAGCTGTTTGAGGAAGTCCTGTTTCCTGTGCTACTTTTCTGGTTGGACGCTGTGGAGAAGTTACTTTTACTAGTACATCGACACACGACGACTCCTTTTTTTTACTTGTACGAGGCTGTCCACTGCGTGGTCGGTCATGAACACTGCTGTCTCCAAGACTTTCAGTGTTCACCACACCATACGATGATTCGGCTTTGGCTTCATGGGGTGCCGGCGATGGAATTCTTCACATGCCTCCGACTGGTTCCAACAACGTGCAGCAACGTTCCACTTTTCTGACGGAGTATACTTTATGGTATCAGCCATCTCTAGTAGTTATCTGAAACAAACATAAACAGCAGGTAAAAACTCCCATTGGACATGACTTATGACTCACCCTGTATATATATGACTGAGGAGGAGAGAGTTGCTTCTTGAAAACTGTCGAGGCACGGGCTCACCATTATGACCCCGAAATCAAGAGTGGCATCGTAAGACATCACCAGCATAGTAGTAGTTCAGAACGCAGCCTTCTGAGGGTAAAGTCATGCTATCTGTGTTTTGGGACAGAGAGCGGATCCTTCTTGTGGACTTGTGTGTGCATCGAGACATTACTGAAACAAACGCAGCATACGAAGAACTTGTCCTAACCCAACGAGGTGCTTCTACTTCATGACAACGTGGCCTCACAGCAGCTTGCGCACACGGGAGGTGATCTCGGCCTTGGGATGGACCGTTCTCCCCTATCCCGCTGATAGTCCGGATCTTGCACCTTCAGATTACTCTCTCTTTGGCCCGCTAAAGGATTGATTACGTGGGGAACACTGAGGATGACAATGACGTGAAGAAGGTGGTTTGTGACTGGTTCCGATGTTGTGACAAGGAGTTGACAACGCCAGTATACAACGACTGGTTCAACGTTGGCAAAAGTACATTGCAATTGACGGAGACGATGTGGAAAAATAATTTTATATTTGCCACGTATGTATGCATATTCCCTGTAATTATCATTGTAATTGGAATGTATATTTAGTAAGAAATAAAATAAGAGGCATTACTTTCGTACCGCCCTGTATACATAAAAAAAGTGAAAGTGGCAAGTAATAGAAATAAATAATAACAACAACATTGGCACGACGTAACCCCAGATATCAGGTGTTCTCTGACTGGTCAGAGGAAAGAATGGCGAGGGGAATAAATCCAACGGTGAGGGAAAAACAGTTTCGTTGGTACAGCCGCTTCAGAAAATCATGTCAGCAAGACACGTGTTACCGCGCCTAGCTCTTTCTCTTATATACAGGGTGTACCATAAATCCGGTCTCAGAAATTTTTTTTTAATTAAATTTACCAAAGTAATACACAAGAACTAAAACAAATGTTCAAATTGACGTCTTGTTTTGGGACTTTTTTTGTTGCAGGTACAATAATGCAATGGCTAATGTGGAAAAGTGTTACACTCCTCAGGAAAAGGCGGAAATTGTTCTTTGGCATGCTTCTGTCCTCGGCCAAAGACAGACAGCTGAAGAATTTCACCGTAGTCATCCCAATAAACCATGACCTGGTCAGCGTTCTGTTGGTCGAAAGCTTTCAAGATTCAAGGAGACGGAGTGTTCAGGACAAACCGAGAGCAGGTCGCCCGAGAACTTCAACTGATGCTGAAAGCAGTATTTATGTACTTGCCAGGATCGCAGTAAGTCCACAACGATCGGTGAGAAAGATTGCATATGAAAGTGGACATTCAAAGACATCTGTACGCCGAATATTTGCAACGTCACAAATTTCATCCGTACAAGATACATTTTGTGCAAGAATTATATGGGGATGATACAGATGAGTCAGGTTCACTATGTATTTTTGTTCAAATTTTATGGAGATTAGCAAACTAGTACATTTTTGAGAAGCTTATGGCATCAGGAATATGAAAAGTAATGTTTACATTTGCGCAGATGCCTGCTTGGCGGCCATTTTGGCGGCAGTTGCAACAGTGTTTATAAATCCTGATGCTTCAATAATTTTGCAGTATTTTTGCAGTAGTGTTGCAATATTTAATTTTATACTGTAAAAATTTGTTAATGCAACTAGTACACAATTATCTTGGTGTTGGTTAATATAGTGGTGGCTCTCTTTCTTTTCAGTGCCTAAGTCATCATGAGTGAAGACCCGGGAACCAGCAAGTTGAGTTCGGTCAAGTCGTCCATGGACACAGTACACTGGAAGCAGTGCATTCTTTGTCAGGAGTCCACTGCCAGCAAAGGAACACTTGTTTAATATCCCAGAACAGAATCATACCAGAAACTACTCTATGTAGTGGAAGAAAGAGCCAGCTTACAGGATGGAAAATACGTTGACATCCAAAGACGCCTCAAAGACTTGACCAAAGAAATATTGATTGAAAGGAAACCCATGTGGCATCGCAATTGTTATTCTGATACCACAAATCAAATATCCATACAGCGAGCGAGAGACCGCTTGCAGCATGCCATGTCTACAGGAACCTATGCTGTGAAAAAAACGGGCATAAAAATAAGCTCTGAAATGGAGCAATCAGCAACCCCAGGCACCTCAGCACCTTTCACTAGATCTGCGAC
>JAJOZX010021974.1:0-18674 GCA_023014485.1 Bathynomus jamesi
TCGAAGTTTGTCATTTCATGAATGCTGACAGGTCCAAGTTGTCATTCGACGCGTATACTGACAAGTCCAAGTTATCATTCGACGTATACTGAGAGGTCCAAGTTTGTCATTCGACGTATGCTGACAGGTCCAAGTTTGTCATTCGACGTATGCTGACAGTCCAAGTTTGTCATTCCACGTATGCAGACAGTTCCAAGTTTGTCATTCCACTTATGAAGACAGGTCCAAGTTTGTCATTGCCACGTATGCTGAGAGTTCCAAGTTTGTCATTCAAGTATGCTGACAGTTCCAGATTTGTCATTCGACGTATGCTGACCGGTCCAAGTTTGTCATTCGACTTATGCTGACAGGTCCAAATTTGTCATTCGACGTATGCTGACAGGTCCAAGTTTGTCATTCGACGTAGGCTGACAGGTCGAAGTTTGTCATTCGACTTATGCTGACAGGTCCAAGTTTGTCATTCGACTTATGCTGACAGGTCCAAGTTTGTCATTCACGTATGCTGAAGGTCCAAGTTTGTCATTCCACGTATGCTGACAGGTCCAAGTTTGTCATTCACGTATGCTGAAGGTCCAAGTTTGTCATTCCACGTATGCTGACAGGTCCAAGTTTGTCATTCGACGTATGCTGACAGGTCCAAGTTTGTATTCATTCCGTATGCTGACAGGCCCAAGTTTGTCATTCGACGTATGCTGACAGGTCAAGTTTGTCATTCGACGTATGCTGACAGGTCCAAGTTTGTCATTCGACGTATGCTGACAGGTCAAGTTTGTCATTCCACGTATGCACAGGTCAAGTTTGTCATTCCACGTATGCTGAGAGTCCAAGTTTTCATTCCACGTATGCTGACAGGTCCAAGTTTGTCATTCACGTATGCTGACAGGTCCAAGTTTGTCATTCACGTATGCTGACAGGTCCAAGTTTGTCATTCACGTATGCTGACAGGTCCAAGTTTGTCATTCCACGTATGCTGACATATCAAGTTTGTCATTCCACGTATGCAGACTGTTCCAAGTTTGTCATTGCACTTATGCTGAGAGTTCCAAGTTTGTCATTCCAAGTATGCTGACAGTTCCAGATTTGTCATTCGACGTATGCTGACGGTCCAAGTTTGTCATTCGACGTATGCTGACAGGTCCAAATTTGTCATTCGACGTATGCTGACAGGTCCAAGTTTGTCATTCGACGTAGGCTGACAGGTCCAAGTTTTTCATTCCACGTATGTTGACTGGTCCAAGTTTGTCATTCCACGTATGCTGACAGATCCAAGTTTGTCATTCCATGTATGCTGACTGGTCCAAGTTTGTCATTCCACGTATGCTGACTGATCCAAGTTTGTCATTCCACGCATGCTGATAGGTCCAAGTTTGTCATTCCACGAATGTTGACAGGTCGAAGTTTGTCATTCCACGTATGCTGATAGGTCCAAGTTTGTCATTCCACGTATGCTGATAGGTCCAAGTTTGTCATTCCACGTATGTTGACAGGTCGAAGTTTGTCATTCCACGTATGCAGACAGGTCCAAGTTTGTCATTCCACGTATGTTGACAGGTCCAAGTTTGTTATTAAACTTATGCTGATAGGTCCAAGTTTGTCATTCGACGTATGCTGACAGGTCCAACTTTGTCATTCCACGTATACTGACAGGGCCAAGTTTGTCATTTCATGAATACTGACAGGTCCAATTTTGTCATTCGACTTATGCTGAGAGTTCCAAGTTTGTCATTCCAAGTATGCTGACAGTTCCAGATTTGTCATTCGACGTATGCTGACCGCTCCAAGTTTGTCATTCGACGTATGCTGACAGTTCCAAATTTGTCATTCTACGTATGCTGACAGGTCCAAGTTTATCATTCGACGTAGGCTGACAGGTCCAAGTTTGTCATTCGACGTATGCTGACAGGTACAAGTTTGTTATTGGACGTATGCTGACAGGTCCAAGTTTGTCATTCCACTTATGCTGACAGGTCCAGATTTGTCATTCCACTTATGCTGACAGGTCCAAGTTTGTCATTCCACGTATGCTGACAGGTCCAAGTTTGTCATTCCACGTATGCTGACAGTTCCAAGTTTGTCATTCCACGTATGCTGACATGACAAAGTTTGTCATTCCACGTATACAGACAGGTCCAAGTTTGATATTTCACTTATGATGAATGCTCATATGCCCGAGTTTGTCATTTCATGAATGCTGACAGGTCCAAGTTTGTCATTTCATGAAAGCTGACAGGTCCAAGTTTGTCATTCCACGTATGCTGACAGGTCCAAGTTTGTCATTCCACGTATGCTGACATGACCAAGTTTGTCATTCCACGTATGCAGACAGGTCCAAGTTTGTTATTTCACTTATGATGAATGCTCATATGCCCGAGTTTGTCATTTCATGAATGCTGACAGGTCCAAGTTTGTCATTTCATGAAAGCTGAAGGTCGAAGTTTGTCATTTCATGAATGCTGACAGGTCCAAGTTTGTCATTCGACGTATACTGACAAGTCCAAGTTTATCATTCGACGTATACTGAGAGGTCCAAGTTTGTCATTCGACGTATGCTGACAGGTCCAAGTTTGTCATTCGACGTATGCTGACAGGTCCAAGTTTGTCATTCCACGTATGCAGACAGTTCCAAGTTTGTCATTCCACTTAGAAGACAGGTCCAAGTTTGTCATTGCACGTATGCTGAGAGTTCCAAGTTTGTCATTCAAGTATGCTGACAGTTCCAGATTTGTCATTCGACGTATGCTGACCGGTCCAAGTTTGTCATTCGACTTATGCTGACAGGTCCAAATTTGTCATTCGACGTATGCTGACAGGTCCAAGTTTGTCGTTCGACGTAGGCTGACAGGTCGAAGTTTGTCATTCGACTTATGCTGACAGGTCCAAGTTTGTCATTGGACTTATGCTGACAGGTCCAAGTTTGTCATTCCACGTATGCAGACAGTTCCAAGTTTTTCAGTCCACGTATGTTGAGAGGTCCAAGTTTGTCATTCCACTTATGCTGACAGGTCCAGATTTGTCATTCCACGTATGCTGACAGGTCCAAGTTTGTCATTCCACGTATGCTGACAGGTCCAAGTTTGTCATTCCACGTATGCTGACAGGTCCAAGTTTGTCATTCCACGTATGCTGACATGACAAAGTTTGTCATTCCACGTATGCAGACAGGTCCAAGTTTGTTATTTTATTTATGATGAATGCTCATATGCCCGAGTTTGTCATTTCATGAATGCTGACAGGTCCAAGTTTGTCATTTCATGAAAGCTGACAGGTCCAAGTTTGTCATTTCATGAATGCTGACAGGTCCAAGTTTGTCATTCGACGTATGCTGACAGGTCCAAGTTTGTCATTCGACGTATACTGACAAGTGCAAGTTTATCATTCGACCTATGCTGACAGGTCCAAGTTTGTCATTCGACGTATGCTGACAGGTCCAAGTTTGTCATGCGACGTATGCTGACAGGTCCAAGTTTTTCATTCCACGTACGCTGAGAGATCAAAGTTTGTCATTCCACTTACGCTGATAGGTCCACGTTTGTCATTCCACGTACTCTCATAATTCCGTTTTGTCTTTTCACGTATGCTGATAATTCCAATTTTGTCATTCCTCATATGCTGGTAGGTCCAGGTTTGTCGTTCCATGAATGCTTACAGGTCCAAGTTTGTCATTCCACGTATGCTTACAGGTCCAAGTTTGTCAATCTACTTAAGCTTACAGGTCCAAGTTTGGTATTCCACGTATGCTGACAGGTCCAAGTTTGTCATTCCACGTACCCTGACAGGTCCAAGTTTGTCATTCTACGTATGCTGATAGGTCCACGTTTGTCTCTCTACGTATGCAGATAATTCCATTTTGTCTTTTCACATATGCTGATAATTCCATTTTCTCTTTTCTCGTATGCTGATAATTCCAATTTTGTCATTTCTCATATGCTGGTAGGTCAAGCTTTGTCATTCCATTAATGCTAACAGGTCCAAGTTTGTCATTCAGCGTATGCTGAAAGGTCCAAATTGTCATTCCACTTATGCTGACATGTACAAGTTTGTCATTCCACTTATGCTGACAGGTCCAAGTTTGTAATTCCACGTATGCTGACAGATCCAAGTTTGTCATTCCACATATGCCGACAGGTCCAAGTTTGTCATTCCACGTATGCTGACAGGTCCAAGTTTGTCATTCCATATATGCTGACAGGTCCAAGTTTGTCATTCCACGAATGCTGACAGGTCCAAGTTGGTAATTCCAAGTATGTTGACAGGTCAAGATTTGTCATTCCATTATGCTGACAGGTCCAAGTTTGTCATTCCACGTATGCTGATAGGTCCAAGTTTGTCATTCCACGTATGCTGACAGGTCCAAGTTTGTCATTCCACGTATGCTGATAGGTCCAAGTTTGACATTCCACGAATGCTGACAGGTCCAAGTTTGTCATTCGACGTATGCTGACAGGTCCAAGTTTGTCATTCGACGTATGCTGACAGGCCCAAGTTTGTCATTCGACGTATGCTGTCAGGTCCAAGTTTGTCATTCGACGTATGCTGACAGGTCCAAGTTTGTCATTCGACGTATGCTCACAGGTCAAAGTTTGTCATTCCACGTATGCAACCAGTTCGAAGTTTGTCATTCCACATATGCTGACAGTTCCAATTTGTTATTCCACGTATGCTGACAGGTCCAAGTTTGTCATTCGACGTATGCTGACAGGTCCAAGTTTGTCATTCGACGAATGATGTCAGGTCCAAGTTTGTCATTCGACGTATGCTCACAGGTCAAAGTTTGTCATTCCACGTATGCAACAAGGTCGAAGTTTGTCATTCCACTTATGCTGAGATGTCCAAGTTTTTCATTCGACGTATGCTGACAGTTCCAAGTTTGTCATTCGACGTATGCTGACAGGCCCAAGTTTGTCATTCGACGTATGCTGACAGGTGCAAGTTTGTCATTCGACGTATGCTGACAGGTCCAAGTTTGTCATTCCACGTATGCTGACAGATCCAAGTTTGTCATTCCATATATGCTGACAGGTCCAAGTTTGTCATTCCACGAATGCTGACAGGTCCAAGTTGTAATTCCAAGTATGTTGACAGGTCAAGATTTGTCATTCCACTTATGCTGACAGGTCCAAGTTTGTCATTCCACTTATGCTGACAGGTACAAGTTTGTCATTCTACTTATGCTGACAGGTCCAAGTTTGTAATTCCACGTATGCTGACAAGTCCAAGTTTGTCATTCCACGTATGCCGACAGGTTCAAGTTTGTCATTCCACGTATGCTGATAGGTCCAAGTTTGACATTCCACGAATGCTGACAGGTCCAAGTTTGTCATTCGACGTATGCTGACAGGTCCAAGTTTGTCATTCGAAGTATGCTGACAGGCCCATTTTGTCATTCGACGTATGCTGTCAGGTCCAAGTTTGTCATTCCACATATGCGACAGGTCCAAGTTTGTCATTCCACGTTTGCTGACAGGTCCAACTTTGTCATTCCACGTATGAAGACAGTTCCAAGTTTGTCAGTCCACGTATGTTGAGAGCTCCAAGTTTGTCATTCCACTTATGCTGACAGGTCCAACTTTGTCATTCGACGTGCTGACAGGTCCAAGTTTGTCATTCCACTTATGAAGACAGGTCCAAGTTTGTCATTGCACGTATGCTGAGAGTTCCAATTTGTCATTCCAAGTATGCTGACAGTCCAGATTTGTCATTCGACGTATGCTGACGGTCCAAATTTGTCATTCGACGTATGCTGACAGGTCCAAATTTGTCATTCGACGTATGCTGACAGGTCCAAGTTTGTCATTCGACGTAGGCTGACAGGTCCAGTTTGTCATTCGACGTATGCTGACAGGTCCAAGTTTGTCATTGGACGTATGCTGACAGGTCCAAGTTTGTCATTCGACGTATGCTGACAGGTCCAAGTTTGTCATTCGACGTATACTGACAAGTCCAAGTTTGTCATTCGACGTATGCTGACAGGTCCAAGTTTGTCATTCGACGTATGCTGACAGGTCCAAGTTTGTCAGTCCACGTATGTTGAGAGGTCCAAGTTTGTCATTCCACTTATGCTGACAGGTCCAGATTTGTCATTCCACGTATGCTGACAGGTCCAAGTTTGTCATTCCACGTATGCTGACAGGTCCAAGTTTGTCATTCCACGTATGCTGACAGGTCCAAGTTTGTCATTCCACGTATGCTGACATGACAAAGTTTGTCATCCACGTATGCAGACAGGTCCAAGTTTGTTATTTCACTTATGATGAATGCTCATATGCCCGAGTTTGTCATTTCATGAATGATGACAGGTCCAAGTTTGTCATTCGACGTATGCTGACAGGTCCAAGTTTGTTATTTCACTTATGATGAATGCTCATATGCCCGAGTTTGTCATTTCATGAATGATGACAGGTCCAAGTTTGTCATTCGACGTATGCTGACAGGTCCAAGTTTGTCATTCGACTTATACTGACAAGTGCAAGTTTATCATTCGACGTATGCTGACAGGTCCAAGTTTGTCATTCGACGTATGCTGACAGGTCCAAGTTTGTCATTCGACGTATGCTGAGAGGTCCAAGTTTTTCATTCCACGTACGCTGAGAGATCCAAGTTTGTCATTCCACGTACGCTGATATGTCCACGTTTGTCATTCCACGTACTCTCATAATTCCGTTTTGTCTTTTCACGTATGCTGATAATTCCAATTTTGTCATTCCTCATATGCTGGTAGGTCCAGGTTTGTCGTTCCATGAATGCTTACAGGTCCAAGTTTGTCATCCACGTATGCAGACAGGTCCAAGTTTGTCATTCCACGTACGCTGACAGGTCCAAGTTTGTCATTCCACGTATGCTGATAGGTCCACGTTTGTCTCTCTACGTATGCAGATAATTCCATTTTGTCTTTTCACATATGCTGATAATTCCATTTTCTCTTTTCTCGTATGCTGATAATTCCAATTTTGTCATTTCTCATATGCTGGTAGGTCAAGCTTTGACATTCCATTAATGCTGACAGGTCCAAGTTTGTCATTCAGCGTATGCTGAAAGGTCCAAGTTTGTCATTCCAATTATGCTGACAGGTACAAGTTTGTCATTCCACTTATGCAGACAGGTCCAAGTTTGTAATTCCACGTATGCTGACAGGTCCAAGTTTGTCATTCCACATATGCCGACAGGTCCAAGTTTGTCATTCCACGTATTCTGAGAGGTCCAAGTTTTTCATTCCACGTATGCTGACTGGTCCAAGTTTGTCATTCCACGTATGCTGACAGATCCAATTTGTCATTCCATATATGCTGACAGGTCCAAGTTTGTCATTCCACGAATGCTGACAGGTCCAAGTTGGTAATTCCAAGTATGTTGACAGGTCAATGTTTGTCATTCCACTTATGCTGACAGGTCCAAGTTTGTGATTCTACGTATGCTGATAGGTCCAAGTTTGTCATTCCACGTATGCTGACAGGTCCAAGTTTGTCATTCCACGTATGCTGATAGGTCCAAGTTTGACATTCTACGAATGCTGACAGGTCCAAGTTTGTCATTCGACGTATGCTGACAGGTCCAAGTTTGTCATTCGACGTATGCTGACAGGCCCAAGTTTGTCATTCGACATGCTGGCAGGTCTAAGTTTGTCATTCGACGTATGCTGACAGGTCCAAGTTTGTCATTCGACGTATG
Organism: Bathynomus jamesi; assembly: GCA_023014485.1. Taxonomy (NCBI): domain Eukaryota; kingdom Metazoa; phylum Arthropoda; class Malacostraca; order Isopoda; family Cirolanidae; genus Bathynomus; species Bathynomus jamesi. The sequence continues at coordinate 7,666 of JAJOZX010021974.1, forward strand.
CTCACAGGTCAAAGTTTGTCATTCCACGTATGCAACCAGGTCGAAGTTTGTCATTCCACGGATGCTGAGATGTCCAATTTTTCATTCGACGTATGCTGACAGTTCCAAGTTTGTCATTCGACGTATGCTGACAGGCCCAGTTTGTCATTCGACGTATGCTGACAGGTCCAAGTTTGTCATTCGACGTATGCTGACAGGTCAAGGTTGTCATTCCACGTATTCAGACAGGTCCAAGTTTGTCATTCCACGTATGCTGAGAGGTTCAAGTTTTTCATTCGACGTATGCTGACAGGTCGAAGTTTGTCATTCGACTTATGCTGACAGGTCCAAGTTTGTCATTCGACGTATGCTGACGGGTCCAAGTTTGTCATTCCACTTATGCAGAGAGTTCCAAGTTTGTCATTCCACGTATGTTGAGAGGTCCAAGTTTGTCATTCCACTTATGCGGACAGGTCAAGATTTGTCATTCCACTTATGCTGACAGGTCCAAGTTTGTCATTCCACGTATGCTGACAGGTTCAAGTTTGTCATTCCACGTATGCTGACAGGTCCAAGTTTGTCATTCCACGTATGCTGACATATCCAAGTTTGTCATTCCACGTATGCAGACTGTTCCAAGTTTGTCATTGCACTTATGCTGAGAGTTCCAAGTTTGTCATTCCAAGTATGCTGACAGTTCCAGATTTGTCATTCGACGTATGCTGACCGGTCCAAGTTTGTCATTCGACGTATGCTGACAGGTCCAAATTTGTCATTCGACGTATGCTGACAGGTCCAAGTTTGTCATTCGACGTAGGCTGACAGGTCCAAGTTTTTCATTCCACGTATGTTGACTGGTCCAAGTTTGTCATTCCACGTATGCTGACAGATCCAAGTTTGTCATTCCATGTATGCTGACTGGTCCAAGTTTGTCATTCCACGTATGCTGACTGATCCAAGTTTGTCATTCCACGCATGCTGATAGGTCCAAGTTTGTCATTCCACGAATGTTGACAGGTCGAAGTTTGTCATTCCACGTATGCTGATAGGTCCAAGTTTGTCATTCCACGTATGCTGATAGGTCCAAGTTTGTCATTCCACGTATGTTGACAGGTCGAAGTTTGTCATTCCACGTATGCAGACAGGTCCAAGTTTGTCATTCCACGTATGTTGACAGGTCCAAGTTTGTCATTAAACTTATGCTGATAGGTCCAAGTTTGTCATTCGACGTATGCTGACAGGTCCAACTTTGTCATTCCACGTATACTGACAGGCCAAGTTTGTCATTTCATGAATACTGACAGGTCCAATTTGTCATTCGACTTATGCTGAGAGTTCCAAGTTTGTCATTCCAAGTATGCTGACAGTTCCAGATTTGTCATTCGACGTATGCTGACCGCTCCAAGTTTGTCATTCGACGTATGCTGACAGTTCCAAATTTGTCATTCTACGTATGCTGACAGGTCCAAGTTTATCATTCGACGTAGGCTGACAGGTCCAAGTTTGTCATTCGACGTATGCTGACAGGTACAAGTTTGTTATTGGACGTATGCTGACAGGTCCAAGTTTGTCATTCCACTTATGCTGACAGGTCCAGATTTGTCATTCCACTTATGCTGACAGGTCCAAGTTTGTCATTCCACGTATGCTGACAGGTCCAAGTTTGTCATTCCACGTATGCTGACAGTTCCAAGTTTGTCATTCCACGTATGCTGACATGACAAGTTTGTCATTCCACGTATACAGACAGGTCCAAGTTTGATATTTCACTTATGATGAATGCTCATATGCCCGAGTTTGTCATTTCATGAATGCTGACAGGTCCAAGTTTGTCATTTCATGAAAGCTGACAGGTCCAAGTTTGTCATTCCACGTATGCTGACAGGTCCAAGTTTGTCATTCCACGTATGCTGACATGACCAAGTTTGTCATTCCACGTATGCAGACAGGTCCAAGTTTGTTATTTCACTTATGATGAATGCTCATATGCCCGAGTTTGTCATTTCATGAATGCTGACAGGTCCAAGTTTGTCATTTCATGAAAGCTGAAAGGTCGAAGTTTGTCATTTCATGAATGCTGACAGGTCCAAGTTTGTCATTCGACGTATACTGACAAGTCCAAGTTTATCATTCGACGTATACTGAGAGGTCCAAGTTTGTCATTCGACGTATGCTGACAGGTCCAAGTTTGTCATTCGACGTATGCTGACAGGTCCAAGTTTGTCATTCCACGTATGCAGACAGTTCCAAGTTTGTCATTCCACTTAAGAAGACAGGTCCAAGTTTGTCATTGCACGTATGCTGAGAGTTCCAAGTTTGTCATTCAAAGTATGCTGACAGTTCCAGATTTGTCATTCGACGTATGCTGACCGGTCCAAGTTTGTCATTCGACTTATGCTGACAGGTCCAAATTTGTCATTCGACGTATGCTGACAGGTCCAAGTTTGTCGTTCGACGTAGGCTGACAGGTCGAAGTTTGTCATTCGACTTATGCTGACAGGTCCAAGTTTGTCATTGGACTTATGCTGACAGGTCCAAGTTTGTCATTCCACGTATGCAGACAGTTCCAAGTTTTTCAGTCCACGTATGTTGAGAGGTCCAAGTTTGTCATTCCACTTATGCTGACAGGTCCAGATTTGTCATTCCACGTATGCTGACAGGTCCAAGTTTGTCATTCCACGTATGCTGACAGGTCCAAGTTTGTCATTCCACGTATGCTGACAGGTCCAAGTTTGTCATTCCACGTATGCTGACATGACAAAGTTTGTCATTCCACGTATGCAGACAGGTCCAAGTTTGTTATTTTATTTATGATGAATGCTCATATGCCCGAGTTTGTCATTTCATGAATGCTGACAGGTCCAAGTTTGTCATTTCATGAAAGCTGACAGGTCCAAGTTTGTCATTTCATGAATGCTGACAGGTCCAAGTTTGTCATTCGACGTATGCTGACAGGTCCAAGTTTGTCATTCGACGTATACTGACAAGTGCAAGTTTATCATTCGACCTATGCTGACAGGTCCAAGTTTGTCATTCGACGTATGCTGACAGGTCCAAGTTTGTCATGCGACGTATGCTGACAGGTCCAAGTTTTTCATTCCACGTACGCTGAGAGATCAAAGTTTGTCATTCCACTTACGCTGATAGGTCCATGTTTGTCATTCCACGTACTCTCATAATTCCGTTTTGTCTTTTCACGTATGCTGATAATTCCAATTTTGTCATTCCTCATATGCTGGTAGGTCCAGGTTTGTCGTTCCATGAATGCTTACAGGTCCAAGTTTGTCATTCCACGTATGCTTACAGGTCCAAGTTTGTCAATCTACTTAAGCTTACAGGTCCAAGTTTGGTATTCCACGTATGCTGACAGGTCCAAGTTTGTCATTCCACGTACCCTGACAGGTCCAAGTTTGTCATTCTACGTATGCTGATAGGTCCACGTTTGTCTCTCTACGTATGCAGATAATTCCATTTTGTCTTTTCACATATGCTGATAATTCCATTTTCTCTTTTCTCGTATGCTGATAATTCCAATTTTGTCATTTCTCATATGCTGGTAGGTCAAGCTTTGTCATTCCATTAATGCTAACAGGTCCAAGTTTGTCATTCAGCGTATGCTGAAAGGTCCAATTGTCATTCCACTTATGCTGACATGTACAAGTTTGTCATTCCACTTATGCTGACAGGTCCAAGTTTGTAATTCCACGTATGCTGACAGATCCAAGTTTGTCATTCCACATATGCCGACAGGTCCAAGTTTGTCATTCCACGTATGCTGACAGGTCCAAGTTTGTCATTCCATATATGCTGACAGGTCCAAGTTTGTCATTCCACGAATGCTGACAGGTCCAAGTTGGTAATTCCAAGTATGTTGACAGGTCAAGATTTGTCATTCCATTTATGCTGACAGGTCCAAGTTTGTCATTCCACGTATGCTGATAGGTCCAAGTTTGTCATTCCACGTATGCTGACAGGTCCAAGTTTGTCATTCCACGTATGCTGATAGGTCCAAGTTTGACATTCCACGAATGCTGACAGGTCCAAGTTTGTCATTCGACGTATGCTGACAGGTCCAAGTTTGTCATTCGACGTATGCTGACAGGCCCAAGTTTGTCATTCGACGTATGCTGTCAGGTCCAAGTTTGTCATTCGACGTATGCTGACAGGTCCAAGTTTGTCATTCGACGTATGCTCACAGGTCAAAGTTTGTCATTCCACGTATGCAACCAGTTCGAAGTTTGTCATTCCACATATGCTGACAGTTCCAATTTGTTATTCCACGTATGCTGACAGGTCCAAGTTTGTCATTCGACGTATGCTGACAGGTCCAAGTTTGTCATTCGACGAATGATGTCAGGTCCAAGTTTGTCATTCGACGTATGCTCACAGGTCAAAGTTTGTCATTCCACGTATGCAACAAGGTCGAAGTTTGTCATTCCACTTATGCTGAGATGTCCAAGTTTTTCATTCGACGTATGCTGACAGTTCCAAGTTTGTCATTCGACGTATGCTGACAGGCCCAAGTTTGTCATTCGACGTATGCTGACAGTGCAAGTTTGTCATTCGACGTATGCTGACAGGTCCAAGTTTGTCATTCCACGTATGCTGACAGATCCAAGTTTGTCATTCCATATATGCTGACAGGTCCAAGTTTGTCATTCCACGAATGCTGACAGGTCCAAGTTGGTAATTCCAAGTATGTTGACAGGTCAAGATTTGTCATTCCACTTATGCTGACAGGTCCAAGTTTGTCATTCCACTTATGCTGACAGGTACAAGTTTGTCATTCTACTTATGCTGACAGGTCCAAGTTTGTAATTCCACGTATGCTGACAAGTCCAAGTTTGTCATTCCACGTATGCCGACAGGTTCAAGTTTGTCATTCCACGTATGCTGATAGGTCCAAGTTTGACATTCCACGAATGCTGACAGGTCCAAGTTTGTCATTCGACGTATGCTGACAGGTCCAAGTTTGTCATTCGAAGTATGCTGACAGGCCCATTTTGTCATTCGACGTATGCTGTCAGGTCCAAGTTTGTCATTCCACATATGCGACAGGTCCAAGTTTGTCATTCCACGTTTGCTGACAGGTCCAACTTTGTCATTCCACGTATGAAGACAGTTCCAAGTTTGTCAGTCCACGTATGTTGAGAGCTCCAAGTTTGTCATTCCACTTATGCTGACAGGTCCAACTTTGTCATTCGACGTAGGCTGACAGGTCCAAGTTTGTCATTCCACTTATGAAGACAGGTCCAAGTTTGTCATTGCACGTATGCTGAGAGTTCCAATTTTGTCATTCCAAGTATGCTGACAGTTCCAGATTTGTCATTCGACGTATGCTGACCGGTCCAAATTTGTCATTCGACGTATGCTGACAGGTCCAAATTTGTCATTCGACGTATGCTGACAGGTCCAAGTTTGTCATTCGACGTAGGCTGAGGTCCAGTTTGTCATTCGACGTATGCTGACAGGTCCAAGTTTGTCATTGGACGTATGCTGACAGGTCCAAGTTTGTCATTCGACGTATGCTGACAGGTCCAAGTTTGTCATTCGACGTACTGACAAGTGCAAGTTTATCATTCGACGTATGCTGACAGGTCCAAGTTTGTCATTCGACGTATGCTGACAGGTCCAAGTTTGTCAGTCCACGTATGTTGAGAGGTCCAAGTTTGTCATTCCACTTATGCTGACAGGTCCAGATTTGTCATTCCACGTATGCTGACAGGTCCAAGTTTGTCATTCCACGTATGCTGACAGGTCCAAGTTTGTCATTCCACGTATGCTGACAGGTCCAAGTTTGTCATTCCACGTATGCTGACATGACAAAGTTTGTCATCCACGTATGCAGACAGGTCCAAGTTTGTTATTTCACTTATGATGAATGCTCATATGCCCGAGTTTGTCATTTCATGAATGATGACAGGTCCAAGTTTGTCATTCGACGTATGCTGACAGGTCCAAGTTTGTTATTTCACTTATGATGAATGCTCATATGCCCGAGTTTGTCATTTCATGATGATGATGACAGGTCCAAGTTTGTCATTCGACGTATGCTGACAGGTCCAAGTTTGTCATTCGACTTATACTGACAAGTGCAAGTTTATCATTCGACGTATGCTGACAGGTCCAAGTTTGTCATTCGACGTATGCTGACAGGTCCAAGTTTGTCATTCGACGTATGCTGAGAGGTCCAAGTTTTTCATTCCACGTACGCTGAGAGTCCAAGTTTTCATTCCACGTACGCTGATATGTCCACGTTTGTCATTCCACGTACTCTCATAATTCCGTTTTGTCTTTTCACGTATGCTGATAATTCCAATTTTGTCATTCCTCATAGCTGGTAGGTCCAGGTTTGTCGTTCCATGAATGTACAGGTCCAAGTTTGTATCCACGTATGCCAGGTCAAGTTTTCATTCCACGTACGCTGACAGGTCACAAGTTTGTCATTCCACGTATGCTGATAGTCCACGTTTGCTCTCTTACGTATGCAGATAATTCCATTTTGTCTTTTCACATATGCTGATAATTCCATTTTCTCTTTCTCGTATGCTGATAATTCCAATTTTGTCATTTCTCATATGCGGTAGGTCAAGCTTTGACATTCCATTAATGCTGACAGGTCCAAGTTTGTCATTCAGCGTATGCTGAAAGGTCCAAGTTTGTCATTCCAATTATGCTGACAGGTACAAGTTTGTCATTCCACTTATGCAGACAGTCCAAGTTTGTAATTCCACGTATGCTGACAGTCCAAGTTTGTCATTCCACATATGCCGACAGGTCCAAGTTTGTCATTCCACGTATTCTGAGAGGTCCAAGTTTTTCATTCCACGTATGCTGACTGGTCCAAGTTTGTCATTCCACGTATGCTGACAGATCCAATTTGTCATTCCATATATGCTGACAGGTCCAAGTTTGTCATTCCACGAATGCTGACAGGTCCAAGTTTAATTCCAAGTATGTTGACAGGTCAATGTTTGTCATTCCACTTATGCTGACAGGTCCAAGTTTGTGATTCTACGTATGCTGATAGGTCCAAGTTTGTCATTCCACGTATGCTGACAGGTCCAAGTTTGTCATTCCACGTATGCTGATAGGTCCAAGTTTGACATTCTACGAATGCTGACAGGTCCAAGTTTGTCATTCGACGTATGCTGACAGGTCCAAGTTTGTCATTCGACGTATGCTGACAGGCCCAAGTTTGTCATTCGACGCATGCTGGCAGGTCTAAGTTTGTCATTCGACGTATGCTGACAGGTCCAAGTTTGTCATTCGACGTATGCTCACAGGTCAAAGTTTGTCATTCCACGTATGCAACCAGGTCGAAGTTTGTCATTCCACGGATGCTGAGATGTCCAATTTTTCATTCGACGTATGCTGACAGTTCCAAGTTTGTCATTCGACGTATGCTGACAGGCCCATGTTTGTCATTCGACGTATGCTGACAGGTCCAATTTTGTCATTCGACGTATGCTGACAGGTCAAAGGTTGTCATTCCACGTATTCAGACAGGTCCAAGTTTGTCATTCCACGTATGCTGAGAGGTTCAAGTTTTTCATTCGACGTATGCTGACAGGTCGAAGTTTGTCATTCGACTTATGCTGACAGGTCCAAGTTTGTCATTCGACGTATGCTGACGGGTCCAAGTTTGTCATTCCACTTATGCAGAGAGTTCCAAGTTTGTCATTCCACGTATGTTGAGAGGTCCAAGTTTGTCATTCCACTTATGCGGACAGGTCAAGATTTGTCATTCCACTTATACTGACAGGTCCAAGTTTGTCATTCCACGTATGCTGACAGGTTCAAGTTTGACATTCCACGTATGCTGACAGGTCCAAGTTTGTCATTCCACGTATGCTGACATATCCAAGATTGTCATTCCACGTATGCAGACTGTTCCAAGTTTGTCATTGCACTTATGCTGAGAGTTCCAAGTTTGTCATTCCAAGTATGCTGACAGTTCCAGATTTGTCATTCGACGTATGCTGACCGGTCCAAGTTTGTCATTCGACGTATGCTGACAGGTCAAAATTTGTCATTCGACGTATGCTGACAGGTCCAAGTTTGTCATTCGACGTAGGCTGAAAGGTCCAAGTTTTTCATTCCACGTATGTTGACTGGTCCAAGTTTGTCATTCCACGTATGCTGACAGATCCAAGTTTGTCATTCCATGTATGCTGACTGGTCCAAGTTTGTCATTCCACGTATGCTGACTGATCCAAGTTTGTCATTCCACGCAGGCTGATAGGTCCAAGTTTGTCATTCCACGAATGTTGACAGGTCCAAGTTTGTCATTCGACGTATGCTGACAGGTCCAAGTTTGTCATTCGACGTATGCTGACAGGTCCAAGTTTTTCATTCCACGTACGCTGAGAGATCCAAGTTTGTCATTCCACGTACGCTGATAGGTCCACGTTTGTCATTCCACGTACTCTCATAATTCCGTTTGTCTTTTCACGTATGCTGATAATTCCAATTTTGTCATTCCTCATATGCTGGTAGGTACAGGTTTGTCGTTCCATGAATGCATACAGGTCCAAGTTTGTCATTCCACGTATGCTTACCGTTCCAAGTTTGTCAATCTACTTATGCTGACAGGTCCAAGTTTGTCATTCCACGTATGCTGACAGGTCCAAGTTTGTCATTCCACGTACGCTGACAGGTCCAAGTTTATCATTCTACGTATGCTGATAGGTCCACGTTTGTCTCTCTACGTATGCAGATAATTCCATTTTGTCTTTTCACATATGCTGATAATTCCATTTTCTCTTTTCTCGTATGCTGATAATTCCAATTTTGTCATTTCTCATATGCTGGTAGGTCAAGTTTTGACAATCCATTAATGCTGACAGGTCCAAGTTTGTCATTCAGCGTATGCTGAAAGGTCCAAGTTTGTCATTCCACTTATGCTGACAGTTACAAGTTTGTCATTCCACTTATGCTGACAGGTCCAAGTTTGTAATTCCACGTATGCTGACAGGTCCATGTTTGTCATTCCACATATGCCGGCAGGTCCAAGTTTGTCATTCCACGTATTCTGAGAGGTCGAAGTTTTTCATTCCACGTATGCTGACTGGTCCAAGTTTGTCATTCCACGTATGCTGACAGATCCAAGTTTGTCATTCCATATATGCTGACATGTCCAAGTTTGTCATTCCACGAATGCTGACAGGTCCAAGTTGGTAATTGCAAGTATTTTGACAGGTCAATTTTGTCATTCCACTTATGCTGACAGGTCCAAGTTTGTGATTCCACGTATGCTGATAGGTCCAAGTTTGTCATTCCACGTATGCTGACAGGTCCATTTTGTGATTCCACGTATGCTGATAGTCCAAGTTTGACATTCCACGAATGCTGACAGGTCCAAGTTTGTCATTTGACGTATGCTGACAGGTCCAAGTTTGTCATTCGACGTATGCTGAAAGGCCCAAGTTTGTCATTCCACGTATGCTGTCAGGTCCAAGTTTGTCATTCGACGTAGCTGACAGGTCCAAGTTTGTAATTCGACGTATGCTCACAGGTCAAGTTTTGTCATTCCACGTATGCAACCAGGTCGAAGTTTGTCATTCCACTTATGCTGAGATGTCCAAGTTTTTCATTCGACGAATGCTGACAGTTCCAAGTTTGTCATTCGACGTATGCTGACAGGCCCGTTTGTCATTCGACGTATGCTGACAGGTCCAAGTTTGTCATTCGACGTATGCTGACAGGTCCAAGGTTGTCATTCCACGTATTCAGACAGGTCCAAGTTTGTCATTCCACGTATGCTGAGAGGTTCAAGTTTTCATTCGACGTATGCTGACAGGTCGAAGTTTGTCATTCGAAGTATGCTGACAGGTCCAAGTTTGTCATTCGACGTATGCTGACAGGTCCAAGTTTGTCATTCCACTTCTGCAGAGAGTTCCAAGTTTGTCATTCCACGTATGTTGAGAGTCCAAGTTTGTCATTCCACTTAAGCGGACAGGTCAAGATTTGTCATTCCACTTATGCTGACAGGTCCAAGTTTGTCATTCCACGTATGCTGACAGGTTCAAGTTTGTCATTCCACGTATGCTGACAGGTCCAAGTTTGTCATTCGACGTATGCTGACATATCCAAGTTTGTCATTCCAGGTATGCAGACTGTTCCAAGTTTGTCATTGCACGTATGCTGAGAGTTCCAAGTTTGTCATTCCAAGTATGCTGACAGTTCCAGATTTGTCATTCGACGTATGCTGACCGGTCCAAGTTTGTCATCCACGTATTGCTGACAGGTCCAATTTGTCATTCGACGTATGCTGACAGGTCCAAGTTTGTCATTCGACGTAGGCTGACAGGTCCAAGTTTGTCATTCGATTTATGCTGACAGGTCCAAGTTTGTCATTGGACGTATGCTGACAGTCCAAGTTTGTCATTCGACGTACGCTGACAGGTCCAAGTTTGTCATTCCACGTATGCAGACAGTTCCAAGTTTGTCATCCACGTATGTGAGAGGTCCAAGTTTGTCATTCCACTTATGCTGACAGGTCCAGATTTGTCATTCCACGTATGCTGACAGGTCCAAGTTTGTCATTCCACGTATGCTGACAGGTCCAAGTTTGTCATTCCACGTATGCTGACAGGTCCAAGTTTGTCATTCGACGTATGCTGACAGGTCCAAGTTTGTCATTCCACTTATGCAGAGTCCAAGTTTGTCATTCGACGTATGTGACAGGTCCAAGTTTGTCATTCCACTTATGCTGACAGGTCCAGTTTGTCATTCCACGTATGCTGACAGGTCCAAGTTTGTCATTCCACGTATGCTGACAGTCCAAGTTTGTCATTCCACGTATGCTGACAGGTCCAAGTTTGTCATTCCACGTATGCTGACATCCAAGTTTGTCATTCAACGTATGCAGACTGTCCAAGTTTGTCATTGCACGTATGCTGACAGTTCCAAGTTTGTCATTCCAAGTATGCTGACTGTCCAGTTTGTCATTCGACGTATGCTGACCGGTCCAAGTTTGTCATTCGACGTATGCTGACAGGTCCAAATTTGTCATTCGACGTATGCTG
>JAJOZX010021975.1:0-17638 GCA_023014485.1 Bathynomus jamesi
TTTTGTACGAACTGCCATCCGTTTCCTGTGCAAATGCGTAGTTTTCGAGATGACAATATCTCGAAAACTACGCATTTGCACAGGAACGGATGGCAGATTCGGCAAAACACCTCAAAATTGACCAGCAAAGTTTGTTCTCTTCATAAAAACAGACTGGGTGTAAAAACGAATAATTACCACTATTTTTATGGCAAGTTATATTGAAGTATAAACACTCATCCCACTCGTAGCAGAAGTTATTTCCACTTTTATTTGTCCTTCTGTCCGATAAAATTTAAAGAAATTAAAAAATTGTTTTTAATTATTTTTGTCACTAATTTCAGTCCGTTATTTTACAATATTTTGTTTTAAAATATTTTAAAATATTTTTATATTTACTTAATCTAATATACTATTTCAGAAATGAAGCCTTATATATATATATATATATGTAACAGTTTTTTGCGCACACCTACAGGTCGCTACAATTGGTGTTAGAACAATGCGGTTTCACCATTCGATGCGTCTTTTATTGCGCAGTGCCCATGCTAAAAAAAAATTCCCTAACATAATCCTAACCCCCCCTTTTAGGGGTACAGTTCTTCCCATTTCTTCATTTTTAATCAAATTTTGGCACAAAATGGGGGAGGGGTGGGGTAATGGGAAGGGGGTGGGGTTAATGGGAAACTCAGAAAAATAGATGCGATATATATATATATGTAACCAAAAAAAATTAAAGAAATCCTTTGCAAGGTGCCAGCCCCCTTCCCCCCTTGGGGTAATGGGGGAAGGGTGGGGGTAAATGGGGGAGAGGGGTGGGGTAATGGGGGAGGGGGTGGGGTTAATGGGGAAACTCAGAAAAAAAAAATTGGTGGGGTCAATGGGGAGAGGGGTGGGGTAATGGGGGAGGGGTGGGGTTTAATGGGGAAACTCAGGAAAAAAAATGATAACCAACATCGATTCCGGTCAGGAAGATCATGCTTATCACAACTAATGGAACACTATAAACAATACTGGCTAAAGTGGGCCCTACGGGCCATTTAGCTATGCGTCGTGCTGGGGCCTTTGGCCTCATTAAATGGGAGCCGTAAAATATTTAGTCTGTATGGTTGCAGCACCAGTATGAAAGTGCATAAAAAGAACTCATTTGGTAAATTTTTGAACTTAGCCGCAGATTAAATTTTGGGGGCATTCAGTTTACCTAAGTAATGGGGGAGGGTGGGGTAATGGGGAGGGGTTTAGTCTGTAATGGTTGCAGCATCAGTATGAAGTGCATAAAAAGAACTCATTTGGTAAATTGTTGAACTTAGCCGCAGAATAAATTTCGGCTCAAAGCTGAACGCAAAAGCAAATATTTTTTTACACTTTTTAAAATTATAATTAAAAGTAGAATTCATTACGCCCTTTTTCTAATGCATTAAAATACAAATATCGCCATATATATATCAAGAATCTTCTTCTCTTTCGAGCGTCACAGACAGACTGACATCCTGGGTGTTTATAGTATTAATTATAATTATTGATGCACTCGAAACAATGAAAACTATGACTTGGCGGGCCGCAGGGCCCCCAATTACTGTCGGTTCAGTTATTTGGTCATATAAACTATAGAAATGAATGCAGTCATGAAAATCTTAGGCTTCAAATCCGAGCTCATTGTATTAAGATTTGTGAAGCTTTAGATTTTCATGGCTGCGTTCTTTTCTGTAGTTTTATTGAATGAATAATTGGTTTGCCAGTAACTGGAAGGCCGCAGGCACCCCAATTACTGAGGCCCAAGGTGAGAGAATAGGAAGATATCCGATAAAGGGCTACTGATGTTCAAAATAAAATACGCCGTATGCCCACAATTCAGCCGAAGCACCGCAGATCTAGCAAAATCGGCGGGTAGCGCCGACCTTTTGCTAGTCTTTAATGATAATGGAACCGATTCTGTCTCTGTGGAAAAAGTCGCAGTAAATAATTTCATACCGAAAAAGTCAGTAAATAATTTCATATCGAAGATTTTGAAAAGAAATTAAGACAGCGAAAGCTTAATATTTACTTTAAGTTCACGAGGAACTTGGATTTTAATGCAGCTTCGCAAATCTTGACACAATGCGTTCGGATGTGAAGCTTAATATTTTCATGGCTGCGTTCTTTTCTTTAGTTTTATTCACCGAATGACTTTTCTCGATTTCACAAACGTTGATGGAATTTTTTAGAAGCGTTCACAGGCTATTTAAATTGGTAATGATTATTAGAATGTGGTGTTGATGTTAGATGTATGTTAGAGTTGATGTTTATGTTAGAATAAGGAAACACAATTATTTGAAAAGTGTTTTTTTTCCATTTCCTTTTTCCTGTTTATATAAAAAGTTGTCCGGAATTGGATGGGGCCGCAGGCCCCAGCACTGCAGGTGCCCGTAGGCCCCATCTTTAGCTAGTAAATTTAATTAGTAACCTGTAAAGTAATAAAATAATCGCTGTAAATCCCTTAGATTATGTAATAAAATGAAGCAGTGAACCATTTATATTTTTCAAATATTAACTTCAGTTATTTTTAAAACATGGCTTCTATTAGAATTCCTTATAAATTGGAGTGACAAGCTTGACCTTCCTCAGAATGAACAATTCGGGTGGAAGCAAAACCAAGGTTAACCAAGGTTATCTATGCGGGAACGAGGGGCTAAGGACGACTGCCGGCAAAAATGCCGATTAACCCTCGCGTTAGAGAGTCGGACGGAAAAAGGATGAGAATGTGCAGAAAGTCCGGTGTTGCAAGCCCTCCTTAACCCTTAGAGGTCGGGCATGGGCGACAAACAAGTTATCGTTATCGGCCGGGCTTGGTTCACAAACCATGAGCGAATTTCAAAATATTTTTTTTGTCTCCAAGGTGCGCGCAAGCCTGCACCAATCCCGACCTTTAAGGGTAAAGGAGGAGACGCAGTTATTTATACTGGCAGTGATAGTAGAGAGAGAGAGAGTGAAGCAAAATTGCGGCAGAGGGAGGATTGAAAACGGTCAGTAAGAGAAAACTGATGAAACGAGAAGCCCGATTTGATCGGGTCATATTTCTAAAAACAATTTCACATTATCTTGAGGTTATTCTATTATCTATCGTCGTTTTCGAATCTAGCGGAATTTATGTTACAACCTGAGATAGATAATATATAATATATATATATATATATATCTATAGATATATATATATATAGGCGGCTCTCTCAGTGTGTATGTTCTGAAGAAGTGGCCCCCTTAGAAAACTTAGTGAAAACGAAAAACACTGGTCTACACAAATGCTTCCAGGTTCTTTCATCTTTCCACTTTTAGTTAATGCGTTATCTTTCCTTCTATTAAATCCAAGGCACTCCATCTTCAGATTTTTGGATTTAGACGTAAAAGTATTTGTTTCACCCATGCAATTTCTTTCTTTTTCTAATTTCTTTCTGTCAAGCATGTTGGTGTAGTTAAGGATCCCCATATCTCTTAAAGCTGCATTGACTATTGCAGCTGCAGCTCTACAACTTACACGATAACGATCTACTGTTAATGTTAGGTTTTTATAGGAGTGCCTTTCTGAATATTCTCAGTCAATTCTAAATCGACCTCATAATCTACATCCTGACTCCCTGAATCCATGTCTTCTTCGGTATTTTCTATAAATTCCGATGGTAAAACATTGGTGGCTTCAGTCAATTCTTCTTGTGCTTTTAGTTGACGGTTTTGTGCTTCTTGGGCTCTTGCTAAAGATCTCTTCTTTGTTGAACTAGCTATGCGATCAATTGGTCCTAACTGATTTTTACTTTGTTTTTGACCCACAAAAGACTCCCATTGGTATTTTATCTTTACACCTGCAAGATTTCCTACCAGTTCCCTTATCATAGCATTCACAAGAAGATATATCAAACATTTCGTCATACTGAGCTACTTTTAAGGCAAAACTTTCATTTCTTCGATGTAATGGCACCTTGTTCAATTTTGAGGCTTCTTCTATTAGTCGACTGGCTTAAGATAGATACCTTTGATGTTAATCGTAGGAAAAGAAAATTTCATCCAAATGTCTTCAATATCTTTTACAACAACCCTGTAACAATCATTAGCAGTTGCTGATCCTTTTGATTTAACTTCTTCACGACGGCACACAAAAAGGTGGTGCTTCACAACATCTGCTTTTGAAGGAGTCATGGCTGCTGGGGATTCCGTAAGATATCCAAAGGCTGCATTTGAGGACTTGCTACTAGTAGTCATAGTTTATATTCAGAAGTAAAAGCAAATTATATGTAATTTATAATTTATGATAATTCAAATTATAATTAAAGCAAATGCAAATTATTTCTATTTATCTCAAAAATTATTTCTATTTATCTGAAACATAAAAATATCAAGCATTAAACAAACAACTTATCATGTAACATATGTTAAAAAAAGTGGTTAGAAATAACTGCATATATTTCCAAATAAAATATAAACAAAATAAATAAAAATAACAACCCTTGTTTCTAACCAACTAGTGAAGTTGGGTTTCCCTAATTAACAAAAAGAAGAAAAAAAAAGTTTCTCAGATAAAGAAAAACGGAGCTTTGTCCAGTCTTGAAAATTTTTTTGACTGCATGAAGCGGGCCCTTTTTTCTAAAAAAAAAAATTAAAATGCTCGTGGTTACCCAAACCGGGAAACTGAGTCAACCTTCAAACCTAACAACCTTTAATTAAACCTTATCCTTAATTAATAACCACTGCAATTAATCAAAAACCATGTTTAACTAAATAGAGGCCTATCAGAACTAGGTGTAAGTAAGTTAAAGAAAATAACTAAGGTAAGAGAAAAAACTAGGTACCTAGACGAAACTCGAACCGGGCTACAACGGCCCTAACTCAATAATTAAATGGCTGTTATAGCCCCTATTAAAACCTAAAGGCAATATAGCCCTAACTTAACTTGAATAAAACCTTGAAAACCTAAAACCTTAAACCTTAACCTTTAAAACCAAAAACTTAAGGGCAATCCAGCCCTAGCCTAACTTAACCTGCAAAACCTAGGTCTGGGAAATAGCCCCTACAAATAAATAACCTAGCAGTGTGTTAAATAATAACTTAAAACTTAATAAATAAAATTCAAACCTGTAAACTAAATGAAACTTATGGATTAGTTAGAAACAGAAAGGGTAACGTTCAACTGGCAACTTCATTTTTGGTAAGTCTAAATTAATTTTAAATTTAGCCTCACCATAGTTAGTAATCTGGCTGCTGACCAAATTTTAACCTGAAAACCACTGCAACCTACAGTGAAAAAGTCTGTAGCTATGTTGACAGTGTCTAAATAGGCCATTATTATTTCTATAATTACCGTGTCTATTTAAAGTAAACTTAACCTTAATACTACACCTAAATAAAAATAATCTCTCTCAAGCTAAATAAAATAAATTCTAAATAATAAATTTTTCAATATAGCGCACCCGGGTGGGCAGTCGAGAAGTTAGTTACCCTTTTTTGTTTTATTTCTGATACAATAGTTTTAAATCCAGTGAATTAAATTTTTTACACAACCTAAACAAACCTAGCCTAACCTGGCTGAACCTAAAAAGCAAACCTAGCCTAACCTGGCTGAACCTAAAACAACCTAAACAAACCTAGCCTAACCTGGCTGAACCTAAAACAACCTAAACAAACCTAGCCTAACCTGGCTGAACCTAAAAAACAAACCTAGCCTAACCTGGCTGAACCTAAACAACCTAAAACACAAACCTAGCCTAACCTGGCTGAACCTAAAAAACAAACCTAGCCTAACCTGGCTGAACCTAAAAAAACCTAGCCTAACCTGGCTGAACCTAAAAAACAAACCTAGCCTAACCTGGCTGAACCTAAAACAACCTAAAACACAAACCTAGCCTAACCTGGCTGAACCTAAAAAACAAACCTAGCCTAACCTGGCTAAACCTAAAACAACCTAAGCAAACCTAGCCTAACCTGGCTGAACCAACAACACAAACCAACCTACCCTACCCTACCAAACCAACCAAACTACCCTACCAAACCAACCAACCTACCCTACCAAACCTCCCTACCCTACCTAACCTACCTAACCTAACCTACCAAACCAACCTAACCTAACCTACCAAACCAACCTAACCTACCCTACCAAACCAACCTTACCTACCCTACCAAACCAACCTACCTACCCTACCAAACCTACCTAACCTATCTAACCTACCCTACCAAACCAACCTACCCTAACCTACCGTACTTAACCTAAAATACCTAACCTACCTACCCTACCTAACCTAAAAAAACCTTTTTAAGAGAACTTTACCATTTGTCCTTAAACTACTTCCTTCCAAATGTTTTGATTTCAGACAATCAAGCCACCTTCAACACCAGATTGCACAATTTAGCAATAACTTAGGACTAACGTTCTACAGAAAAGACGCTTTCATTTTCATATTTCACCTAAAAGGAACTTTTCTGTAGAGCATGTCATTTTCATTCATCAAAATAAATAAATAAAATTTCCCAAGAATATAATTCTGGGTAAATTTTTTCCCCTTGGGGGGAATGTTAAAAAAAGTGGTTAGAAATAACCGCATATATTTCCAAATAAAATATAAACAAAATAAATAAATATAACAACCCTTGTTTCTAACCAACTAGTGAAGTTGGGTTTCCCTAATTAACAAAAAGAAGAAAAAAAAGTTTCTGAGATAAAGAAAAACGGAGCTTTGTCCAGTCTTGAAAATTTTTTTGACCGCATGAAGCGGGCCCTTTTTTCTCAAAAAAAAAATTAAAATGCTCGTGGTTACCCAAACCGGGAAACTGAGTCAACCTTCAAACCTAACAACCTTTAATTAAACCTTATCCTTAATTAATAACCACTGCAATTAATCAAAAACCATGTTTAACTAAATAGAGGCCTATCAGAACTAGGTGTAAGTAAGTTAAAGAAAATAACTAAGGTAAGAGAAAAAACTAGGTACCTAGACGAAACTCGAACCGGGCTACAACGGCCCTAACTCAATAATTAAATGGCTGTTATAGCCCCTATTAAAACCTAAAGGCAATATAGCCCTAACTTAACTTGAATAAAACCTTGAAAACCTTAAACCTTAACCTTTAAAACCAAAAACTTAAGGGCAATCCAGCCCTAGCCTAACTTAACCTGCAAAACCTAGGTCTGGGAAATAGCCCCTACAAATAAATAACCTAGCAGTGTGTTAAATAATAACTTAAAACTTAAAATAAAATTCAAACCTGGAAACTAAATGAAACTTATGGATTAGTTAGAAACAGAAAGGGTAACGTTCAACTGGCAACTTCATTTTTGGTAAGTCTAAATTAATTTTAAATTTAGCCTCACCATAGTTAGTAATCTGGCTGCTGACCAAATTTTAACCTGAAAACCACTGCAACCTACAGTGAAAAAGTCTGTAGCTATGTTGACAGTGTCTAAATAGGCCATTATTATTTCTATAATTACCGTGTCTATTTAAAGTAAACTTAACCTTAATACTACACCTAAAAAAAATAATCTCTCTCAAGCTAAATAAAATAAATTCTAAATAATAAATTTTTCAATATGGCGCCCCCGGTGGGCAGTCGAGAAGTTAGTTACCCTTTTTTGTTTTATTTCTGATACAATAGTTTTAAATCCAGTGAATTAAATTTTTTACACAACCTAAACAAACCTAGCCTAACCTGGCTGAACCTAAAAACAAACCTAGCCTAACCTGGCTGAACCTAAAACAACCTAAACAAACCTAGCCTAACCTGGCTGAACCTAAAACAACCTAAACAAACCTAGCCTAACCTGGCTGAACCTAAAAAACAAACCTAGCCTAACCTGGCTGAACCTAAAACAACCTAAAACACAAACCTAGCCTAACCTGGCTAATCCTAAAAAACAAACCTAGCCTAACCTGGCTGAACCTAAAAAAAACCTAGCCTAACCTGGCTGAACCTAAAAAACAAACCTAGCCTAACCTGGCTGAACCTAAAAAACAAACCTAGCCTAACCTGGCTAAACGTAAAACAACCTAAGCAAACCTAGCCTAACCTGGCTGAACCAACAACACAAACCAACCTACCCTACCCTACCTACCCTACCAAACCAACCAACCTACGCTACCAAACATCCCTACCCTACCTAACCTAACCTAACCTACCCTACCAAACCAACCTTACCTACCCTACCAAACCAACCTACCTACCCTAGCAAACCTACCTAACCTACCCTACCAAACCTACCTGACCTACCTAACCTACCCTACCAAACCAACCTACCCTAACCTACCCTACTTAACCTAAAATACCTAACCTACCTACCCTAAAAAAAACCTTTTTAAGAGAACTTTACCATTTGTCCTTAAACTACTCCCTTCCAAACGTTTTGATTTCAGACAATCAAGCCACCTTCAACACCAGATTGCACAATTTAGCAATAACTTAGGACTAACGTTCTACAGAAAAGACGCTTTCATTTTCATATTTCACCTAAAAGGAACTTTTCTGTAGAGCATGTCATTTTCATTCATCAAAATAAATAAATAAAATTTCCCAAGAATATAATTCTGGGTAAATTTTTTCCCCTTGGGGGAATGTTAAAAAAGTGGTTAGAAATAACCGCATATATTTCCAAATAAAATATAACAAAATAAATAAAAATAACAACCCTTGTTTCTAACCAACTAGTGAAGTTGGGTTTCCCTAATTAACAAAAAGAAGAAAAAAAAGTTTCTGAGATAAAGAAAAACGGAGCTTTGTCCAGTCTTGAAATTTTTTTGACCGCATGAAGCGGGCCCTTTTTTCTCAAAAAAAAATTAAAATGCTCGTGGTTACCCAAACCGGGAAACTGAGTCAACCTTCAAACCTAACAACCTTTAATTAAACCTTATCCTTAATTAATAACCACTGCAATTAATCAAAAACCATGTTTAACTAAAGAGAGGCCTATCAGAACTAGGTGTAAGTAAGTTAAAGAAAATAACTAAGGTAAGAGAAAAAACTAGGTACCTAGACGAAACTCGAACCGGGCTACAACGGCCCTAACTCAATAATTAAATGGCTGTTATAGCCCCTATTAAAACCTAAAGGCAATATAGCCCTAACTTAACTTGAATAAAACCTTGAAAACCTTAAACCTTAACCTTTAAAACCAAAAACTTAAGGGCAATCCAGCCCTAGCCTAACTTAACCTGCAAAACCTAGATCTGGGAAATAGCCCCTAGAAATAAATAACCTAGCAGTGTGTTAAATAATAACTTAAAACTTAAATAAAATTCAAACCTGGAAACTAAATGAAACTTATGGATTAGTTAGAAACAGAAAGGGTAACGTTCAACTGGCAACTTCATTTTTGGTAAGTCTAAATTAATTTTAAATTTAGCCTCACCATAGTTAGTAATCTGGCTGCTGACCAAATTTTAACCTGAAAACCACTGCAACCTACAGTGAAAAAGTCTGTAGCTATGTTGACAGTGTCTAAATAGGCCATTATTATTTCTATAATTACCGTGTCTATTTAAAGTAAACTTAATTAATACTACACCTAAATAAAAATAATCTCTCTCAAGCTAAATAAAATAAATTCTAAATAATAAATTTTTCAATATGGCGCCCCCGGGTGGGCAGTCGAGAAGTTAGTTACCCTTTTTTGTTTTATTTCTGATACAATAGTTTTAAATCCAGTGAATTAAATTTTTTACACAACCTAAACAAACCTAGCCTAACCTGGCTGAACCTAAAAAGCAAACCTAGCCTAACCTGGCTGAACCTAAAACAACCTAAACAAACCTAGCCTAACCTGGCTGAACCTAAAAAACAAACCTAGCCTAACCTGGCTGAACCTAAAACAACCTAAAACACAAAACTAGCCTAACCTGGCTGAACCTAAAAAACAAACAGCCTAACCTGGCTGAACCTAAAAAAAACCTAGCCTAACCTGGCTGAACCTAAAAAACAAACCTAGCCTAACCTGGCTGAACCTAAAAAACAAACCTAGCCTAACCTGGCTAAACCTAAAACAACCTAAGCAAACCTAGCCTAACCTGGCTGAACCAACAACACAAACCAACCTACCCTACCCTACCTACCCTACCAAACCAACCAACCTACGCTACCAAACCTCCCTACCTTACCTAACCTAACCTACCAAACCAACCTAACCAACCTAACCTACCCTACCAAACCAACCTTACCTACCTACCCTACCAAACCTACCCTACCAAACCAACCTTACCTACCTACCCTACCAAACCTACCTAACCTACCCTACCAAACCTACCTAACCTACCCTACCAAACCAACCAACCTACCTAACCTACCAAACCAACCTACCCTACCAAACCAACCTACCTACCCTACCAAACCAACCTACCTACCCTACCAAACCTACCTAACCTACCCTACCAAACCAACCTACCCTACTTAACCTAAAATACCTAACCTACCTACCCTACCTAACCTAAAAAAAACCTTTTTAAGAGAACTTTACCATTTGTCCTTAAACTACTCCCTTCCAAAGGTTTTGATTTCAGACAATCAAGCCACCTTCAACCCCAGATTGCACAATTTAGCAATAACTTAGGACTAACGTTCTACAGAAAAGACGCTTTCATTTTCATATTTCACCTAAAAGGAACTTTTCTGTAGAGCATGTCATTTTCATTCATCAAAATAAATAAATAAAATTTCCCAAGAATATAATTCTGGGTAAATTTTTTCCCCATTGGGGAATGTTAAAAAAAGTGGTTAGAAATAACCGCATATATTTCCAATAAAATATAAACAAAAAATAAAAATAACAACCCTTGTTTCTAACCAACTAGTGAAGTTGGGTTTCCCTAATTAACAAAAAGAAGAAAAAAAAAGTTGCTGAGATGAAGAAAAACGGAGCTTTGTCCAGTCTTGAAAATTTTTTTGACCGCATGAAGCGGGCCCTTTTTTCTTAAAAAAAAAATTAAAATGTTCGTGGTTACCCAAACCAAAAAACTGAGTCAACCTTCAAACCTAACAACCTTTAATTAAACCTTATCCTTAATAAATAACCACTGCAATTAATCGAAAACCATGTTTAACTAAATAGAGGCCTATCAGAACTAGGTGTAAGTAAGTTAAAGAAAATAACTAAGGTAAGAGAAAAAACTAGGTACCTAGACGAAACTCGAACCGGGCTACAACGGCCCTAACCAATAATTAAATGGCTGTTATAGCCCCTATTAAAACCTAAAGGCAATATAGCCCTAACTTAACTTGAATAAAACCTTGAAAACCTTAAACCTTAACCTTTAAAACCAAAAACTTAAGGGCAATCCAGCCCTAGCCTAACTTAACCTGCAAAACCTAGGTCTGGGAAATAGCCCCTAGAAATAAATAACCTAGCAGTGTGTTAAATAATAATTAAAACTTAACAAATAAAATTCAAACCTGGAAACTAAATGAAACTTATGGATTAGTTAGAAACAGAAAGGGTAACGTTCAACTGGCAACTTTATTTTTGGTAAGTCTAAATTAATTTTAAATTTAGCCTCACCATAGTTAGTAATCTGGCTGCTGACCAAATTTTAACCTGAAAACCACTGCAACCTACAGTGAAAAAGTCTGTAGCTATGTTGAGAGTGCCTAAATAGGCCATTATTATTTCTATAATTACCGTGTCTATTTAAAGTAAACTTAACCTTAATACTACACCTAAATAAAAATAATCTCTCTCAAGCTAAATAAAATAAATTCTAAATAATAAATTTTTCAATATGGCGCCCCCGGGTGGGCAGTCGAGAAGTTAGTTACCCTTTTTTGTTTTATTTCTGATACAATAGTTTTAAATCCAGTGAATTAAATTTTTTACACAACCTAAACAAACCTAGCCTAACCTGGCTGAACCTAAAAAGCAAACCTAGCCTAACCTGGCTGAACCTAAAACAACCTAAACAAACCTAGCCTAACCTGGCTGAACCTAAAACAACCTAAACAAACATAGCCTAACCTGGCTGAACCTAAAAAACAAACCTAGCCTAACCTGGCTGAACCTAAAACACAAACCTAGCCTAACCTGGCTGAACCTAAAAAACAAACCTAGCCTAACCTGGCTGAACCTAAAACAACCTAAACAAACCTAGCCTAACCTGGCTGAACCTAAAACAACCTAAACAAACCTAGCTGAACCTAAAAAACAAACCTAGCCTAACCTGGCTGAACCTAAAACAACCTAAAACACAAACCTAGCCTAACCTGGATGAACCTAAAAAAAACCTAGCCTAACCTGGCTGAACCTAAAAAACAAACCTAGCCTAACCTGGCTGAACCTAAAAAACAAACCTAGCCTAACCTGGCTGAACCTAAAAAACAAACCTACCTAACCTGGCTAAACCTAAAACAACCTAAGCAAACCTAGCCTAACCTGGCTGAACCAACAACACAAACCAACCTACCCTACCCTACCAAACCAACCAACACACCCTACCAAACCAACCAACCTACCCTACCAAACCTCCCTACCCTACCTAACCTAAGCTACCAAACCAACCTAACCTACCAAACCAACCTAACCTAACCTACCAAACCAACCTAACCTAACCTACACTACCAAACCAACCTTACCTACCCTACCAAACCAACCTACCTACCCTACCAAACCTACCTAACCTACCTAACCTACCCTACCAAACCAACCTACCATACTTAACCTAACCTACCTAACCTACCTAACCTAAAAAAAACTTTTTAAGAGAACTTTACCATTTGTCCTTAAACTACTCCCTTCCAAAGGTTTTGATTTCAGACAATCAAGCCACCTTCAACACCAGATTGCACAATTTAGCAATAACTTAGGACTAACGTTCTACAGAAAAGACGCTTTCATTTTCATATTTCACCTAAAAGGAACTGTTCTGTAGAGCATGTCATTTTCATTCATCAAAATAAATAAATAAAATTTCCCAAGAATATAATTCTGGGTAAATTTTTTCCCCTTGGGGGGAATGTTAAAAAAAGTGGTTAGAAATAACCGCATATATTTCCAAATAAAATATAAACAAAATAAATAAAAATAACAACCCTTGTTTCTAACCAACTAGTGAAGTTGGGTTTCCCTAATTAACAAAAAGAAGAAAAAAAAAAGTTTCTGAGATAAAGAAAAACGGAGCTTTGTCCAGTCTTGAATATTTTTTTTGACCGCATGAAGCGGGCCCTTTTTTCTAAAAAAAAAAATTAAAATGCTCGTGGTTACCCAAACCGGGAAACTGAGTCAACCTTCAAACCTAACAACCTTTAATTAAACCTTATCCTTAATTAATAACCACTGCAATTAATCAAAAACCATGTTTAACTAAATAGAGGCCTATCAGAACTAGGTGTAAGTAAGTTAAAGAAAATAACTAAGGTAAGAGAAAAAACTAGGTACCTAGACGAAACTCGAACCGGGCTACAACGGCCCTAACTCAATAATTAAATGGCTGTTATAGCCCCTATTAAAACCTAAAGGCAATATAGCCCTAACTTAACTTGAATAAAACCTTGAAAATCTTAAACCTTACCTCTAAACCCAAAAACTTAAGGGCAATCCAGCCCTAGCCTAACTTAACCTGCAAAACCTAGGTCTGGGAAATAGCCCCTACAAATAAATAACCTAGCAGTGTGTTAAATAATAACTTAAAACTTAACAAATAAAATTCAAACCTGGAAACTAAATGAAACTTATGGATTAGTTAGAAACAGAAAGGGTAACGTTCAACTGGCAACTTCATTTTTGGTAAGTCTAAATTAATTTTAAATTTAGCCTCACCATAGTTAGTAATCTGGCTGCTGACCAAATTTTAACCTGAAAACCACTGCAACCTACAGTGAAAAAGTCTGTAGCTATGTTGACAGTGTCTAAATAGGCCATTATTATTTCTATAATTACCGTGTCTATTTAAAGTAAACTTAACCTTAATACTACACCTAAATAAAAATAATCTCTCTCAAGCTAAATAAAATAAATTCTAAATAATAAATTTTTCAATATAGCGCCCCCGGGTGGGCAGTCGAGAAGTTAGTTACCCTTTTTTGTTTTATTTCTGATACAATAGTTTTAAATCCAGTGAATTACATTTTTTACACAACCTAAACAAACCTAGCCTAACCTGGCTGAACCTAAAAAGCAAACCTAGCCTAACCTGGCTGAACCTAAAACAACCTAAACAAACCTAGCCTAACCTGGCTGAACCTAAAAACAAACCTAGCCTAACCTGGCTGAACCTAAAACAACCTAAAACCAACCTAGCCTAACCTGGCTGAACCTAAAAAACAAACCTAGCCTAACCTGGCTGAACCTAAAAAACAAACCTAGCCTAACCTGGCTGAACCTAAAAAACAAACCTAGCCTAACCTGGCTGAACCTAAAAAACAAACCTAGCCTAACCTGGCTAAACCTAAAACAACCTAAGCAAACCTAGCTTAACCTGGCTGAACCAACAACACAAACCAACCAACCTACCCTACCAAACCTCCCTACCCTAACCTACCAAACCAACCTAACCTACCAAACCAACCTAACCTAACCTACCAAACCAACCTTACCTACCCTACCAAACCTACCTAACCTACCCTACCAAACCAACCTACCCTAACCTACCCTACTTAACCTAAAATACCTAACCTACCTACCCTACCTAACCTAAAAAAAAACTTTTTAAGAGAACTTTACCATTTGTCCTTAAACTACTCCCTTCCAAAGGTTTTGATTTCAGACAATCAAGCCACCTTCAACACCAGATTGCACAATTTAGCAATAACTTAGGACTAACGTTCTACAGAAAAGACGCTTTCATTTTCATATTTCACCTAAAAGGAACTTTTCTGTAGAGCATGTCATTTTCATTCATCAAAATAAATAAATAAAATTTCCCAAGAATATAATTCTGGGTAAATTTTTTCCCCTTGGCGGGAATGTTAAAAAAATTGGTTAGAAATAACCGCATATATTTCCAAATAAAATATAAACAAAATAAATAAAAATAACAACCCTTGTTTCTAACCAACTAGTGAAGTTGGGTTTCCCTAATTAACAAAAAGAAGAAAAATAAAGTTTCTGAGATAAAGAAAAACGGAGCTTTGTCAAGTCTTGAAAATTTTTTTGACCGCATGAAGCGAGCCCTTTTTTCTCAAAAAAAAAATTAAAATGCTCGTGGTTACCCAAACCGGGAAACTGAGTCAACCTTCAAACCTAACAACCTTTAATTAAACCTTATCCTTAATTAATAACCACTGCAATTAATCAAAAACCATGTTTAACTAAATAGAGGCCTATCAGAACTAGGTGTAAGTAAGTTAAAGAAAATAACTAAGGTAAGAGAAAAAACTAGGTACCTAGACGAAACTCGAACCGGGCTACAACGGCCCTAACTCAATAATTAAATGGCTGTTATAGCCCCTATTAAAACCTAAAGGCAATATAGCCCTAACTTAACTTGAATAAAACCTTGAAAATCTTAAACCTTACATCTAAACCCAAAAACTTAAGGGCAATCCAGCCCTAGCCTAACTTAACCTGCAAAACCTAGGTCTGGGAAATAGCCCCTACAAATAAATAACCTAGCAGTGTGTTAAATAATAACTTAAAACTTAACAAATAAAATTCAAACCTGGAAACTAAATGAAACTTATGGATTAGTTAGAAACAGAAAGGGTAACGTTCAACTGGCAACTTCATTTTTGGTAAGTCTAAATTAATTTTAATTTAGCCTCACCATAGTTAGTAATCTGGCTGCTGACCAAATTTTAACCTGAAAACCACTGCAACCTACAGTGAAAAAGTCTGTAGCTATGTTGACAGTGTCTAAATAGGCCATTATTATTTCTATAATTACCGTGTCTATTTAAAGTAAACTTAACCTTAATACTACACCTAAATAAAAATAATCTCTCTCAAGCTAAATAAAATAAATTCTAAATAATAAATTTTTCAATATAGCGCCCCCGGGTGGGCAGTCGAGAAGTTAGTTACCCTTTTTTGTTTTATTTCTGATACAATAGTTTTAAATCCAGTGAATTACATTTTTTACACAACCTAAACAAACCTAGCCTAACCTGGCTGAACCTAAAAAGCAAACCTAGCCTAACCTGGCTGAACCTAAAACAACCTAAACAAACCTAGCCTAACCTGGCTGAACCTAAAAAACAAACCTAGCCTAACCTGGCTGAACCTAAAACAACCTAAAACACAAACCTAGCCTAACCTGGCTGAACCTAAAAAACAAACCTAGCCTAACCTGGCTGAACCTAAAAAAAACTAGCCTAACCTGGCTGAACCTAAAAAACAAACCTAGCCTAACCTGGCTGAACCTAAAAACAAACCTAGCCTAACCTGGCTAAACGTAAAACAACCTAAGCAAACCTAGCCTAACCTGGCTGAACCAACAACACAAACCAACCTACCCTACCCTACCTACCCTACCAAACCAACCAACCTACGCTACCAAACATCCCTACCCTACCTAACCTAACCTAACCTACCCTACCAAACCAACCTTACCTACCCTACCAAACCAACCTACCTACCCTAGCAAACCTACCTAACCTACCCTACCAATACCCTAACCTACCTACCTACTACCTACCTACAAACCAACCTACCCTAACCTACCCTACTTAACCTAAAAATACCTAACCTACCTACCCTAAAAAAAACCTTTTTAAGAGAACTTTACCATTTTGTCCTTAAACTACTCCCTTCCAACGTTTTGATTTCAGACAATCAAGCCACCTTCAACACCATATTGCACAATTTAGCAATAACTTAGGACTAACGTTCTACAGAAAAGACGCTTTCATTTTCATATTTCACCCTAAAAGGAACTTTCTGTAGAGCATGTCATTTTCATTCATCAAAATAAATAAATAAAATTTCCCAAGAATATAATTCTGGGTAAATTTTTTCCCCTTGGGGGAATGTTAAAAAAAGTGTTAGAATAACCGCATATATTTCCAAATAAATATAAACAAAATAAATAAAAATAACAACCCTTGTTTCTAACCAACTAGTGAAGTTGGGTTTCCCTAATTAACAAAAGAAGAAAAAAAAGTTTCTGAGATAAAGAAAACGGAGCTTTGTCCAGTCTTGAAATTTTTTTTGACGCATGAAGCGGGCCCTTTTTCTCAAAAAAAAAATAAAATGCTCGTGGTTACCCAAACCGGGAAACTGAGTCAACCTTCAAACCTAAACAACCTTTAATTAAACCTTATCCTTAATTAATAACCACTGCAATTAATCAAAACCATGTTAACTAAAGAAGGCTATCAGAACTAGGTGTAAGTAAGTTAAGAAAATAAAAGGTAAGAGAAAAACTAGGTACCTAGAACGAAACTCGAACCGGGCTACAACGCCCCTAAACTCAATAATTAAATGGCTGTTATAGCCCCTATTAAAACCTAAAGGCAATATAGCCCTAACTTAACTTGATAAAACCTTGAAAACTTAAACCTTAACCTTTAAAACCAAAAACTTAAGGCAATCCAGCCCTAGCCTAACTTAACCTGCAAAACTAGGTCTGGGAAATAGCCCCTACAAATAAATAACCTAGCAGTGTTAAATAATAACTTAAAACTTAACAAATAAATTCAAACTGGAAACTAAATGAAACTATGGATTAGGTTAGAAACAGAAAGGGTAAGTTCACTGGCAACTTCATTTTTGGTAAGTCTAAATTAATTT
>JAJOZX010021976.1:0-18283 GCA_023014485.1 Bathynomus jamesi
GCCCCAGGAAACCATGCAACCATGGAAACATAATTTGGCAAAATCTTCCTTAATAACTTACTTTCAAGAAACTCCATATATAAGTTACTTAAAATGGGGGAGAGGGGGTTTCCCATCGCCATGCCAAATTTCTGCCTAAAATATTCATTATTGAACACAAATTTCGAGTCTACTATGCACAGCTTAATTAATTCTATAATTGTAGCCACAGGTAGACTCGAAATTTGTGATCAATAATGAATATTTTAGGCAGAAATTTGGCATGGCGATGGGAAACCCCCTCTTTCCCATTTTAAGTAACTTATATATGGAGTTTCTTGAAAGTAAGTTATTAAGGAAGATTCTGCCAAATTATGTTGCATGGTTTAGATATGTATGATGTTCTTTGTCTTTGGCCAGTATCTTTAAATCTCAATGAGTTCTTACCCAACTTAATTTAATTCCCTCCATCAATTTTACAGTTGAAATAAAAAACAGATCCTTCGATCCCCTTTTTAGATGTTTTAATATTAGGTCGGGAAAAAAAGTTTAAGTACAATATTTACAGAAAACCCACTAATAATTGCTCCTATATACATTGTTATTCTGCTCACCACATTAACGTGAAACGATCCGTTCTTTCTGCTTTGTTCCTAAGAGGCTTACGAATTTGTAGCCCAGTATTCGTTGATGACGAAATTAGTAAAATATACAAAATTGCGCTTGATTTAAAATATCCAAAGAACTGCATAGATAAATCCTTAAAAATGGCAAAGAAAACCTTCTACGAAGTAAAGGACAAGATTCCTTATAACAAAAAATTTGTCAGTGTTACCATTCAGGAAAATTTCCTTGATCTGCCGAATCTGCTGAAAAATTTTAACGTAAATATTGCGTTCAGAAATTTAGATGTAATTAAGAATTCATTGATTAAGAACTCCACTTTAAGTGAACAGGGTTGTGTATATAAAATTCCATGCACAATATGCAATAAATTTTACATAGGCCAAACTGGTAAGTCCCTTGAGTTACGTATTAAGCAACATCAATACAGTATAAGAATTGGCCAAGAATCTAACGCCATTTTCATTCACGTAAGAGATACTAATCACCCCATTGATTGGAAAAATGCCTCCAAATTAAGGTTTAGTAAATCTATTGTTAGCAGAAATATAATTGAATCTAGTGGGATTAAGAATAATGTGGATTTGGTCCTTAATATAAGCCCTGGGCTGTATAAATTAGACCCGTACATAATTAGAAAGTTGGCGTAGGGCCTATTGGTTTCTTGACCGCATTCTTTCCCCTTAACAGTTTGCTTTGGTTAAATATTATTTCAAGAACTGTTAACATTCTTATGTGTGCATTATAATATTTCTTTCGTATATAATCTTTGTGTGCTTGGTGGTTTATTAGACTTTTGAACAGGTTGGCTATTGGGTAGGCTGACCATATTTCCTTGAGACAAAAACGGGACATTGGGATGGCAAAAAAGGGACGGGGGTTATGTAATATTCTGTATTCATGAAAAAGTAAGTACATAAACATATTGAGCTTACAATTATTCTTCAGTGACAGAACCCATACAAAAACCCATACAAACGGTACTGTCCCGTTTAAAACGGTACGTATGGTCAGCCTACTATTGGGAGAGTTTTTTCAGATTGTTTGTAGAAGTTTGGGATATTCTGTAAGATGTTGGCACCATTCCTTTTGTTTTCATTAAATTCTTGCCACTTAATACTTAATTGCCTGCTTTAATTAATACTATTTCTAATAACTGTTATAATAATTTTTTGTTCTCTGTACATGTTAATTGTCTAATTTCATCTGTATAGTTCTTTTTATTCAATAATTTAGCTTCCTTCAGATTAAGTTATCTATTGAAAAAAATCTTTAGAGTGTTTTATGGTTTTTAAATTGAGTTGCCGTTTGGGAATTTTTCGCTTGTGTATTTAACTCATTTACTTTGTAAAATCTGGTTATTATTTGTTTTTCCCTGAAGATGTGAATATATCACGAAAGCGCTCGGATTTCGTGTTTCTTTTTTTTTTCTTTTTCCTGTGGTTGTTTGCTTATTAATAAGATCACGTGTTATTCTGTGATTGTACTGCATATATATATATATATATATATATATATTATATATATATATATATTATATATATATATATATATACTGAAGGACAAATACACATACTGAAGAAAGAAGCAATTCAGGACCACAACTTTGGGAGAAAAGACGCTAGGATTTTAGAAAAATATGCTTGGAAAGCACAGCCAAAAGGAAAGAAGAACTGGTTCGAGAGGCAAAAGCTAACAATATTCCGCAAAAGAAAGAGAGGCGCGGCGAAGTTAGTTAATTGCAGCGACAACAATACCAGGAAAGCAATACAAGAAAAAATGGAGTATCGATAGAGAAATACAAAACCCTGATTAAGGGCCATACAAAGAAGGAAGAGGGAAAAGCGGAAGCAGTAATAAGGGAAAATCGAAAATACTTCTAAAGGCTATAGCTATGTGAAAAGGAAGACAAAAACGTGCGCTACTATCGGGCCCTGAAGGAAAGGAAATAATGAACTAACCAACGATCTAAAAGAAATATTTGAAACATTGAGAGCCCAGTATGAATCAGTCTTCAGTACTCCAAAAAGCGACAAAGTGATACCTGACAGAGATGCAGTCTTTGAAGAGAAATTGCAAGGAGATTGCGTAACAGATTTTGATTTTACCTAAGAAGATATAACACGCTATAGGACAAATGAAATCAGCTGCAGGTCCGGACAAAGGAACGCATTATTGATTAAAAACTGTGAAGAGGAAATAGCTAGATCCTTATACTGGATATGGAGAAGATCCCTAGAGAGTGACAGTAGGAAATACCGAGCATCTTGAAAAGAGGAAACATTATCCCTATATAAAGGAGGGGGGAGATCTCAAGCAAAGAACTATGGACTAGGGTCATTGACGTCAGTAGTATAGCCGCAAAAGGGGAGTGCAAGAATGTTGCAGGTTATTATGTAATGTTGCAAAGGGGGTGGGGGTTGTTGCAATGGGGGGTGGGGGGTTGCAAAAAAAAAAAAGAGTACTGGCCTTTGTTGCCAACCTAGGTTGCAAGGGGCATGCAACTTGGAGGCCTCCCCCAAGCTATTTCCCCCAAAGGGCCAGAGAGAAAGGAGGAGAGGTGTTCACCTGGCAGGAGCCAAGTGCACATTAAGACTTCAGCCGAGTAGGCGTTGTTTTATAGGCTCCTAATCAGCCAGAATCAGCCAGTTGGCTGAGCCAAGGGGGAAGGGGTACACCTGAAGGAGAGAGAGAGAGAGAGACGCCTGTAGGAGAGAGAGAGGAGTTCTCCCCAAAGTTATTTTCGTTTTCCTAACCTAAGAGGCCACTAAGGGGTTTTACTAAAGGGCCTGAAATAGAAGGACCAGAGGTCCTTCCTCGGCTGGGAGCCGAGGTGGAATGAGTCTTTCACCAACTTCGCGGTCTTTTATAAGCCTCTATTCTGGCTGAATTGCCAGATAGCGCAATGTGTTCAGTTGCTGAGTTGTCAGATCGCACCATGTATGCAGATGCTGAGTTGCTACATCAAGCCATGTAATCGGGTGCTGATGTGCCAGATTGCACCATCAGATAGCGCCATGTATTCCAGAAATATTAATCATCCATTGTGTAACATATGACGATAGTTATTCCAATTAAATTCTGTTTAAATACACCTTTATTAATTGCATGCCTTTCCAGTTTTTTTTTTGCAATGATCGGATTGCTAGATATATATTATTATATATATATATATATATACACATTCTTTTCTTATGTTAGGTAAATATATATATATATATTATTTATTTTATAACATTTAATTTTAGTTTAGAAGCAAATTTAACATTAACTTCATTGAACTTAAACTTTTCGAAACAAATAACAGTTTACCTTCGAAAACTTCATAATAGAAAATAATTAGTTTTATGGTTAACTAGTTTATTTCGTTTACTATAATTATATATATACATGTTCTGAAAAGCACGGCTTATAATCTCCTTCCCCATATCCAATAGCACTTCAAGACATTATTGTATAGAAATAAGGTAACACAAGTATTACAAGAAATAAATCCTAAAATAATTATATAAGACCGAAGTAATGGTCTGACGTGAATTCAATTAAACTCTGTTTATAAACATTCGAATATCAGTGGGGGAAAAACGAACGGAATTGAAAATTTATGAAACAATTCGATGATCGTTATTCCCCAAACCCGTATATATATATATATAATATCTAAGTTGCATCGAGATGAAAATTTACGAAACACACGAGTCTCTTTCCATGCGAAAAAAATTGAAGCAATATGAAAATTTACGAAACAATTCAGTTAAAAGTTGAAATTAACCAAAACTCAATTCGCTAGAGGTAAGGAATTCCGAGAATCTGCCCAACTCGAATGACCACAATGACCTTTCTCATAGACAGCTTGAACAAAACCTCTCCCGACTCCATTTCTTAGAACTATTTCTTTATATAACGCGCAGTTGTCGTAACGATTTAGAAGATTATTTCAATTGCCGCTATGTTGAGTGAGTTCACGATTGAAAAGCTCGAGTCGGTAGAAATAAACCCTCGATTGGAAAAGCGTGTTTATAAACTTGTGTTTAATAATGTAGCTAACGATGAACTCTTTGTGCGTGCTTTTAATTGTATTCTAGATGTATTTAAAGATGACTTACCAACCGGTTGTAAAGTGGGAACAAAAATAGTACTGAACGGTATGAAAGCCCTTCATATCGAGTACAGGTTTCCCTGTACTTTAAGCGGTGAAATATTATTAAGCCGCATATACTGCGTAATGCAGAGCAATAATGATGTAATTGTAAACTCGTACAAGCATATCCCGTTATTTGAACAAAACTCTCTCTCTCTCTCTCTCTCTCTCTCTCTCTCTCTCTCTCTCTATATATATATATATATATATATATATTATATATATATATAGAGAGAGAGAGAGAGAGAGAGAGAGAGAGAGAGAGAGAGAGAGTTTTGTTCAAATAACGGGATATGCTTGTACGAGTTTACAATTACATCATTATTGCTCTGCATTACGCAGTATATGCGGCTTAATAATATTTCACCGCTTAAAGTATAGGGAACCTGTACTCGATATGAAGGGCTTTCATATCGTTCAGTACTATTTTTGTTCCCACTTTACAACCGGTTGGTAAGTCATCTTTAAATACGTCTAGAATACAATCAAAAGCACGCACAAAGAGTTCATCGTTAGCTACATTATTAAACACAAGTTTATAAACACGCTTTTCCAATCGAGGGTTTATTTCTACCGACTCGAGCTTTTCAATCGTGAACTCACTCAACATAGCGGCAATTGAAATAATCTTCTAAATCGTTACGACAACTGCGCGTTATATAAAGAAATAGTTCTTCAGGGTGAACGGTGTAGGTGAGCTCAGCCTTGTACCGATCAATTGCTTTATACCAAAGTTTTATAAGAAACACCAAATAATTGTCCCCTAGCGCAATTGGAAAGGTTTTCACCCCACCTTAGACCCACAGTTTAACATTAGAAAATTCTGAAACCTGACTCAGTGCCAAAATGAAACACCAAATAATTGTCCCCTAGCGCAATTGGAAAGGTTTTCACCCCACCTTAGACCCACAGTTTAACATTAGAAAATTCTGAAACCTGACTCAGTGCCAAAAAGAAACACCAAATAATTGTCCCCTAGCGCAATTGGAAAGGTTTTCACCCCACCTTAGACCCACAGTTTAACATTAGAAAATTCTGAAACCTGACTCAGTGCCAAAAAAGAAACACCAAATAATTGTCCCCTAGCGCAATTGGAAAGGTTTTCACCCCACCTTAGACCCACAGTTTAACATTAGAAAATTCTGAAACCTAACTCAGTGCCAAAAATGAAACACCAAATAATTGTCCCCTAGCGCAATTGGAAAGGTTTTCACTCCGCCTTAGACCCACAGTTTAACGTGGATTCAGAAATACATCTCGTCGATTGCTCACTATTTCATCGAGATAATTAAAGCTCAGGACCTGCATTGTCTATAAGATCTGTGGCGCGTGGAGCCTTCAGAAGAGGTGCCAGATACCATTGTATACATTATCATGGAGAGCTGACAGACACCATTGCTCAGGTACACAGTTGACAGATTGTACCATTTATTTTCTTAAAAGTTGGTTTAGAATTCCGCTAGTAGGTTTACAAGGCGTAACATGATGTAATTAACCAAAAGAATTAAGTAAAACATCATTGCATCATTCTGTTTATTATAAATATATAGAAAATAAATATACATTTGAATGATAATAGAAATGAGGAATATGCATATAATCCGCCAATATAACAGTACAGGACACACACACACACACACACACACACACACACACATTATGGCGATATATAGAAATAAATATACATTTCAATAATAATGGAAATATGCATATATCCTTCAATATATCAGTACAGGAGAAATATCACACAAATATATAAATACATTTCACTTTTTTCAAAATACTAAACTCGCACTTAATCGAGTTTACAATTACATCATTATTGCTCTACATTACGCAGTATATACGGTTTAATAATATTTCACCGCTTTAAGTATAGGGAAACCTGTACTCGATATGAAGGGCTTTCATATCGTTCAGTACTATTTTTGTTCCCACTTTACAACCGGATGGTAAGTCATCTTTAAATACGTCTAGAATACAATCAAAAGCACGCACAAAGAGTTCATCGTTAGTTACATTATTAAACACAAGTTTATAAACACGCTTTTCCAATCGAGGGTTTATTTCTACCGACCGAGCTTTTCAATCGTGAACACGTCTTCACTCAACATAGCGGCAATTGAAATAATCTTCTAAATCGTTACGACAACTGCGCGTTATATAAAGAAATAGTTCTTCAGGATAATTTTCACGAACTAGGCACATTTTATAATGTTTTACTAAACATCTTCACACACCGGCGCACTATTTGAGAGGAACATATGCTCATATTTTTCCTTTCTGCCCATCAAACGATACTCATCTCTAAAGTCTGTTAAAAACTCACGCAGGGCACTAGCCACAACCTCACTACGAACCTCGTCATGATATACATTAATATAGTGATAAAAATACTTAAGATTGTCCATGATCACGAGATTCACATTTTCAGTCGTAGGGTATGAGTAATCGACATGGTGTAGCATGACGTAATGCCGCTTGTCACACCACCCATCCGCAAGACTCATTATCCATACCTGCTGCTTCTCTTCTGCACGCGTTGTTTCTTTTACTTTACGGTATATGTGAGACTTTATAAAGTTTAGCTCTGCAGCATACTTCAGCACATCGTCAGTGCAACGAAAGCCTTCAATGGTCTCACCAGAACATCCGTAGAGTATTTGTACATCTTGGAACTTCACACAATCCAATGTGGTTTTAAAAGAGGCATAGGAGGGGGGAATAGGAAGTTTTTCGGTATCCACCACATCCTGGCACTTTGCTGAATACCATTTCATAAACGTTGTACAAGCAATATTAAAGGTAGCCATTTGAATACACGTCTGATTTTTCTTCTGAATACACGTCTGATCTCTCGGTCTTACTGCAGTCGACTGACCACGCAGCAGGGAATCACAGATAGTAGCATGACTCACGGTCTTACAGTGGGCGGAGCTTAGAATTTTCGCCTGTGCACACACAAAGGAGAAAGTGAAACGCTAATTGAAACATGAGTTATTTAATAAACGAGATATTCAGTTAACACAAGAAATAACAGAAAACACAAGAAAAAACAAATGCTTAGATTTGGTGATCACAAACAACAGAAACCTAAAGAAACCTGTACTCGATATGAAGGGCTTTCATATCGTTCAGTACTATTTTTGTTCCCACTTTACAACCGGATGGTAAGTCATCTTTAAATACGTCTAGAATACAATCAAAAGCACGCACAAAGAGTTCATCGTTAGTTACATTATTAAACACAAGTTTATAAACACGCTTTTCCAATCGAGGGTTTATTTCTACCGACCCGAGCTTTTCAATCGTGAACACGTCTTCACTCAACATAGCGGCAATTGAAATAATCTTCTAAATCGTTACGACAACTGCGCGTTATATAAAGAAATAGTTCTTCAGGATAATTTTCACGAACTAGGCACATTTTATAATGTTTTACTAAACATCTTCACACACCGGCGCACTATTTGAGAGGAACATATGCTCATATTTTTCCTTTCTGCCCATCAAACGATACTCATCTCTAAAGTCTGTTAAAAACTCACGCAGGACACTAGCCACAACCTCACTACGAACCTCGTCATGATATACATTAATATAGTGATAAAAATACTTAAGATTGTCCATGATCACGAGATTCACATTTTCAGTCGTAGGGTATGAGTAATCGACATGGTGTAGCATGACGTAATGCCGCTTGTCACACCACCCATCCGCAAGACTCATTATCCATACCTGCTGCTTCTCTTCTGCACGCGTTGTTTCTTTTACTTTACGGTATATGTGAGACTTTATAAAGTTTAGCTCTGCAGCATACTTCAGCACATCGTCAGTGCAACGAAAGCCTTCAATGGTCTCACCAGAACATCCGTAGAGTATTTGTACATCTTGGAACTTCACACAATCCAATGTGGTTTTAAAAGAGGCATAGGAGGGGGAATAGGAAGTTTTTCGGTATCCACCACATCCTGGCACTTTGCTGAATACCATTTCATAAACGTTGTACAAACAATATTAAAGGTAGCCATTTGAATACACGTCTGATTTTTCTTCTGAATACACGTCTGATCTCTCGGTCTTACTGCAGTCGACTGATCACGCAGGGAATCACAGATAGCAACATGACTCACGGTCTTACAGTGGGCGGAGCTTAGAATTTTCGCCTGTGCACACACAAAGGAGAAAGTGAAACGCTAATTGAAACATGAGTTATTTAATAAACGAGATATTCAGTTAACACAAGAAATAACAGAAAACACAAGAAAAAAAAATGCTTAGATTTGGTGATCACAAACAACAGAAACCTAATACTTTAAAGAAAGCATTCTATTAAATACTTTTAGCCTATGTTCACGAATTAATACCGGTTTAAAATAGATTCGACAAGAAGACCGGCTGGACTGATTTTATAGAAATTCAAGGATTCCAAGTTGATCACGAGAGAAGTTATGTAGTCATCTTCCATGCTGCAAAATCTCGTCGTTAGCCTGTGCTCAGAGCACCGACAAGAGGTAAAATCGAATCCACATCAACACAAAATTTTAGTCGCTAAAATAACAGCCTGAGTATTGTTCATGTTCTAAATTATCTTTGATTCGTTTTGATAAAATTGAGTAAACTGCAGCCTTTGTTTCCTGATCAGAAACTCTCCGTCTTTTTCTGGTATGGTGCAAGGCTTCGTTGCAACCATATTCACTGCACGAGTCTACTTCACAGTCGTTGCCTTCTAATCTAGATTTACACTCTTCACTAATGCATTCGATGGGTGAATAATCATCTTGGTTGATATTATTGACACCACATTCGAGAGGGCTCACTGGGGTAACGGACACTTCAGGTAATGGTGCGGACGCTTGAGGTGGGTCGGGGACAATCTCCTCAGGTTGCCCTTGTGGCGGGGCAAATATTGTGTGGGGGTAATTATGTGTTGCTTCTAAGTAAACAAAACGGGCTTTGTAACACAGTGGCAATTAATAATGATTTATGCAAAGATGCACCAGCTCTTCTGGAACGTCTGGATGCAATTTTACCGAGCGATATATTTATCAACTTGTATGCTTCAAACCCGTTTGGAACGTCAGATATCATGTTCACCACCTAGGAATTGGTCAAGGCACAGAGAGCTAACTAACACGACTCTATCCTCTATTAATCTTGTAATGAGTTAAAGTGAAAGTTTCGCCTGCCTTTATACAATGTCGTTCTGACGTCGTTATCAAGCTCCACACAGGGAATTTCCAGGAAGTAACATGAATCACGTTGCTGTTCTTTCACCTGTACACACACGCACACACACACACACACACACACACAGGAGAAAGTGAACGTTGGTTGAAACATGATTTATTTAATAAAAGAAATATTCAAGCTATATATATATATATATAAATATGTAATAATATTACAAACACGTTAAGTTAACAACAGAAATGGCTATATTCAAGACATATATATTTAAAAACATGTGTAATAAACAAGTTAACAAATGAAATTATGTTAACCCGAGAGACGACGGACGGAGTCATTACAAGCACGGCGGAGCTTGTAATGACTCCGTCCGTCGTCGTCTCTCGGGTTACAGAAATTCAATTGTTAACTTATTTATCACACGTTTGTAAATATGTCTTGAATATAATCATTGATGTCTGTTGTTAACTTATTTATTACACGTGTTTATATATAATATATATATAGCTTGAATATTTCTTTTATTAAATAAATCATGTTTCAACCAACGTATCACTTTCTCCTTTGTGTGTGTGTGTGTGTGTGTGTGTGTGTGTGTGTGTGTGTGTGTGTTGTACAGGTGAAAGAACAGCAACGTGATTCATGTTACTTCCTGGAAATTCCCTGTGTGGAGCTTGATAACGACGTCAGAACGACATTGTATAAAGGCAGGCGAAACTTTCACTTTAACTCATTACAAGATTGGTAATAGAGGATAGAGTCGTGTTAGTTAGCTCTCTGTGCCTTGACCATTTCCTAGGTGGTGAACATGATATCTGACGTTCCAAACGGGTTTGAAGCATACAAGTTGATAAATATATCGCTCGGTAAAATTGCATCCAGACGTTCCAGAAGAGCTGGTGCATCTTTGCATAAATCATTATTAATTGCCACTGTGTTACATAAGGCCCGTTTTGCTTACTTAGAAGCAACACATAATTACCCCCACACAATATTTGCCCCGCCACAAGGGCAACCTGAGGAGATTGTCCCCGACCCACCTCAAGCGTCCGCGCCATTACCTGAAGTGTCCGTTACCCCAGTGAGCCCTCTCGAATGTGGTGTCAATAATATCAACCAAGATGATTATTCACCCATCGAATGCATTAGTGAAGAGTGTAAATCTAGATTAGAAGGCAACGACTGTGAAGTAGACTCGTGCAGTGAATATGGTTGCAACGAAGCCTTGCACCATACCAGAAAAAGACGGAGAGTTTCTGATCAGGAAACAAAGGCTGCAGTTTACTCAATTTTATCAAAACGAATCAAAGATAATTTAGAACATGAACAATACTCAGGCTGTTATTTTAGCGACTAAAATTTTGTGTTGATGTGGATTCGATTTTACCTCTTGTCGGTGCTCTGAGCAGGCAGGCTAACGATGAGATTTTGCAGCATGGAAGATGACTACATAACTTCTCTCGTGATCAACTTGGAATCCTTGAATTTCTATAAAATCAGTCCAGCCGGTCTTCTTGTCGAATCTATTTTAAACCGGTATTAATTCGTGAACATAGGCTAAAAGTATTTAATAGAATGCTTTCTTTAAAGTATTAGGTTTCTGTTGTTTGTGATCACCAAATCTAAGCATTTGTTTTTTCTTGTGTTTTCTGTTATTTCTTGTGTTAACTGAATATCTCGTTTATTAAATAACTCATGTTTCAATTAGCGTTTCACTTTCTCCTTTGTGTGTGCACAGGCGAAAATTCTAAGCTCCGCCCACTGTAAGACCTTGAGTCATGTTGCTATCTGTGATT
Source organism: Bathynomus jamesi (assembly GCA_023014485.1). NCBI lineage: Eukaryota > Metazoa > Arthropoda > Malacostraca > Isopoda > Cirolanidae > Bathynomus > Bathynomus jamesi. Next base: position 11,731 of record JAJOZX010021976.1, read on the forward strand.
CCCTGCGTGATCAGTCGACTGCAGTAAGACCGAGAGATCAGACGTGTATTCAGAAGAAAAATCAGACGTGTATTCAAATGGCTACCTTTAATATTGTTTGTACAACGTTTATGAAATGGTATTCAGCAAAGTGCCAGGATGTGGTGGATACCGAAAAACTTCCTATTCCCCCCTCCTATGCCTCTTTTAAAACCACATTGGATTGTGTGAAGTTCCAAGATGTACAAATACTCTACGGATGTTCTGGTGAGACCATTGAAGGCTTTCGTTGCACTGACGATGTGCTGAAGTATGCTGCAGATCTAAACTTTATAAAGTCTAAAGTAAAAGAAACAGCGTGCAGAAGAGAAGCAGCAGGTATGGATAATGAGTCTTGCGGATGGGTGGTGTGACAAGCCGCATTACGTCATGCTACACCATGTCGATTACTCATACCCTACGACTGAAAATGTGAATCTCGTGATCATGGACAATCTTAAGTATTTTTATCACTATATTAATGTATATCATGACGAGGTTCGTAGTGAGGTTGTGGCTAGTGTCCTGCGTGAGTTTTTAACAGACTTTAGAGATGAGTATCGTTTGACGGGCAGAAAGGAAAAATATGAGCATATGTTCCTCTCAAATAATGCGCCGGTGTGAAGATGTTTAGTAAAACATTATAAAATATGCCTAGTTCGTGAAAATTATCTGAAGAACTATTTCTTTATATAACGCGCAGTTGTCGTAACGATTTAGAAGATTATTTCAATTGCCGCTATGTTGAGTGAAGACGTGTTCACGATTGAAAAGCTCGGGTCGGTAGAAATAAACCCTCGATTGGAAAAGCGTGTTTATAAACTTGTGTTAATAATGTAACTAACGATGAACTCTTTGTGCGTGCTTTTGATTGTATTCTAGACGTATTTAAAGATGACTTACCATCCGGTTGTAAAGTGGGAACAAAAATACTACTGAACGATATGAAAGCCCTTCATATCGAGTACAGGTTTCTTTAGGTTTCTGTTGTTTGTGATCACCAAATCTAAGCATTTGTTTTTTCTTGTGTTTTCTGTTATTTCTTGTGTTAACTGAATATCTCGTTTATTAAATAACTCATGTTTCAATTAGCGTTTCACTTTCTCCTTTGTGTGTGCACAGGCGAAAATTCTAAGCTCCGCCCACTGTAAGACCGTGAGTCATGCTACTATCTGTGATTCCCTGCGTGGTCAGTCGACTGCAGTAAGACCGAGAGATCAGACGTGTATTCAGAAGAAAAATCAGACGTGTATTCAAATGGCTACCTTTAATATTGCTTGTACAACGTTTATGAAATGGTATTCAGCAAAGTGCCAGGATGTGGTGGATACCGAAAAACTTCCTATTCCCCCTCCTATGCCTCTTTTAAAACCACATTGGATTGTGTGAAGTTCCAAGATGTACAAATACTCTACGGATGTTCTGGTGAGACCATTGAAGGCTTTCGTTGCACTGACGATGTGCTGAAGTATGCTGCAGAGCTAAACTTTATAAAGTCTCACATATACCGTAAAGTAAAAGAAACAACGCGTGCAGAAGAGAAGCAGCAGGTATGGATAATGAGTCTTGCGGATGGGTGGTGTGACAAGCGGCATTACGTCATGCTACACCATGTCGATTACTCATACCCTACGACTGAAAATGTGAATCTCGTGATCATGGACAATCTTAAGTATTTTATCACTATATTAATGTATATCATGACGAGGTTCGTAGTGAGGTTGTGGCTAGTGCCTGCGTGAGATTTTTAACAGACTTTAGAGATGAGTATCGTTTGACGGGCAGAAAGGAAAAATATGAGCATATGTTTCCTCTCAAATAATGCGCCGGTGTGTGAAGATGTTTAGTAAAACATTATAAAATGTGCCTAGTCGTGAAAATTATCCTGAAGAACTATTTCTTTATAACGCGCAGTTGTCGTAACGATTTAGAAGATTATTTCAATTGCCGCTATGTTGAGTGAAGACGTGTTCACGATTGAAAACTCGGGTCGGTAGAAATAAACCCTCGATTGGAAAAGCGTGTTTATAAACTTGTGTTTAATAATGTAACTAACGATGAACTCTTTGTGCGTGCTTTTGATTGTATTCTAGACGTATTTAAAGATGACTTACCATCCGGTTGTAAAGTGGGAACAAAAATAGTACTGAACGATATGAAAGCCCTTCATATCGAGTACAGGTTTCCCTATACTTAAAGCGGTGAAATATTATTAAACCGTATATACTGCGTAATGTAGAGCAATAATGATGTAATTGTAAACTCGATTAAGTGCGAGTTTAGTATTTTGAAAAAAGTGAAATGTATTTATATATTTGTGTGATATTTCTCCTGTACTGATATATTGAAGGATTATATGCATATTTCCATTATTATTGAAATGTATATTTATTTCTATATATCGCCATAATTGTGTGTGTGTGTGTGTGTGTGTGTGTGTGTGTCCTGTACTGTTATATTGGCGGATTATATGCATATTCCTCATTTCTATTATCATTCAAATGTATATTTATTTTCTATATATTTATAATAAACAGAATGATGCAATGATGTTTTACTTAATTCTTTTGGTTAATTACATCATGTTACGCCTTGTAAACCTACTAGCGGAATTCTAAACCAACTTTTAAGAAAATAAATGGTACAATCTGTCAACTGTGTACCTGAGCAATGGTGTCTGTCAGCTCTCCATGATAATGTATACAATGGTATCTGGCACCTCTTCTGAAGGCTCCACGCGCCACAGATCTTATAGACAATGCAGGTCCTGAGCTTTAATTATCTCGATGAAATAGTGAGCAATCGACGAGATGTATTTCTGAATCCACGTTAAACTGTGGGTCTAAGGCGGAGTGAAAACCTTTCCAATTGCGCTAGGGGACAATTATTTGGTGTTTCATTTTTGGCACTGAGTTAGGTTTCAGAATTTTCTAATGTTAAACTGTGGGTCTAAGGTGGGGTGAAAACCTTTCCAATTGCGCTAGGGGACAATTATTTGGTGTTTCTTTTTGGCACTGAGTCAGGTTTCAGAATTTTCTAATGTTAAACTGTGGGTCTAAGGTGGGGTGAAAACCTTTCCAATTGCGCTAGGGGACAATTATTTGGTGTTTCTTTTTTGGCACTGAGTCAGGTTTCAGAATTTTCTAATGTTAAACTGTGGGTCTAAGGTGGGGTGAAAACCTTTCCAATTGCGCTAGGGGACAATTATTTGGTGTTTCATTTTGGCACTGAGTCAGGTTTCAGAATTTTCTAATGTTAAACTGTGGGTCTAAGGTGGGGTGAAAACCTTTCCAATTGCGCTAGGGGACAATTATTTGGTGTTTCTTATAAAACTTTGGTATAAAGCAATTGAACGGTACAAGGCTGAGCTCACCTACACCGTTCACCCTGAAGAACTATTTCTTTATATAACGCGCAGTTGTCGTAACGATTTAGAAGATTATTTCAATTGCCGCTATGTTGAGTGAGTTCACGATTGAAAAGCTCGAGTCGGTAGAAATAAACCCTCGATTGGAAAAGCGTGTTTATAAACTTGTGTTTAATAATGTAGCTAACGATGAACTCTTTGTGCGTGCTTTTGATTGTATTCTAGACGTATTTAAAGATGACTTACCAACCGGTTGTAAAGTGGGAACAAAAATAGTACTGAACGATATGAAAGCCTTCATATCGAGTACAGGTTTCCCTGTACTTTAAGCGGTGAAATATTATTAAGCCGCATATACTGCGTAATGCAGAGCAATAATGATGTAATTGTAAACTCGTACAAGCATATCCCGTTATTTGAACAAAACTCTCTCTCTCTCTCTCTCTCTCTCTCTCTCTCTCTCTCTCTCTCTCTCTCTATATATATATATATATATAGATATATATATATATATATAGAGAGAGAGAGAGAGAGAGAGAGAGAGAGAGAGAGAGAGTTTTGTTCAAATAACGGGATATGCTTGTACGAGTTTACAATTACATCATTATTGCTCTGCATTACGCAGTATATGCGGCTTAATAATATTTCACCGCTTAAAGTACAGGGAAACCTGTACTCGATATGAGGGCTTTCATACCGTTCAGTACTATTTTTGTTCCCACTTTACAACCGGTTGGTAAGTCATCTTTAAATACATCTAGATACAATTAAAAGCACGCACAAAGAGTTCATCGTTAGCTACATTATAAACACAAGTTTATAAACACGCTTTTCCAATCGAGGTTTATTTCTACCGACTCGAGCTTTTCAATCGTGAACTCACTCAACATAGCGGCAATTGAAATAATCTTCTAAATCGTTACGACAACTGCGCGTTATATAAAGAAATAGTTCTAAGAAATGGAGTCGGGAGAGGTTTTGTTCAAGCTGTCTATGAGAAAGGTCATTGTGGTCATTCGAGTTGGGCAGATTCTCGGAATTCCTTACCTAGCGAATTGAGTTTTGGTTAATTTCAACTTTTAACTGAATTGTTTCGTAAATTTTCATATTGCTTCAATTTTTTTCGCATGGAAAGAGACTCGTGTGTTTCGTAAATTTTCATCTCGATGCAACTTAGATATTATATATATATATACGGGTTTGGGGAATAACGATCATCGAATTGTTTCATAAATTTTCAATTCCGTTCGTTTTTCCCCACTGATATTCGAATGTTTATAAACAGAGTTTAATTGAATTCACGTCAGACCATTACTTCGGTCTTATATAATTATTTTAGGATTTATTTCTTGTAATACTTGTGTTACCTTATTTCTATACAATAATGTCTGAAGTGCTATTGGATATGGGGAAGGAGATTATAAGCCGTGCTTTTCAGAACATGTATATATATAATTATAGTAACGAAATAAACTAGTTAACCATAAAACTAATTATTTTCTATTATGAAGTTTTCGAAGGTAAACTGTTATTTGTTTCGAAAAGTTTAAGTTCAATGAAGTTAATGTTAAATTTGCTTCTAAACTAAAATTAAATGTTATAAAATAAATAATATATATATATTATATTTACCTAACATAAGAAAAGAATGTGTATATATATATATATATATAATAATATATATCTAGCAATCCGATCATTGCAAAAAAAAAACTGGAAAGGCATTCAATTAATAAAGGTGTATTTAAACAGAATTTAATTGAATAACTATCGTCATATTGTTACACAATGGATGATTAATATTTCTGGAATACATGGCGCATCTGATGGTGCAATCTGGCACATCAGCACCCGATTACATGGCTTGATGTAGCAACTCAGCATCTGCATACATGGTGCGATCTGACAATCAGCAACTGAACACATTGCGCTATCTGGCAATTCAGCCAGAATAGAGGCTTATAAAAGACCGCGAAGTTGGTGAAAGACTCATTCCACCTCGGCTCCCAGCCGAGGAAGGACCTCTGGTCCTTCTATTTCAGGCCCTTTAGTAAAACCCTTAGTGGCCTCTTAGGTTAGGAAAACGAAAATAACTTTGGGGAGAACTCCTCTCTCTCTCCTACAGGCGTCTCTCTCTCTCTCTCTCCTTCAGGTGTACCCCTTCCCCCTTGGCTCAGCCAACTGGCTGATTCTGGCTGATTAGGAGCCTATAAAACAACGCCTACTCGGCTGAAGTCTTAATGTGCACTTGGCTCCTGCCAGGGAACACCTCTCCTCCCTTTCTCTCTGGCCCTTTGGGGGAAATAGCTTGGGGGAGGCCTCCAAGTTGCATGCCCCTTGCAACCTAGGTTGGCAACAAAGGCCAGTACTCTTTTTTTTTTTTTCAACCCCCCACCCCCCCTTGCAACAACCCCCACCCCCTTTGCAACATTACATAATAACCTGCAACATTCTTGCACTCTCCCTTTTGCGGCTATACTACTGACGTCAATGACCCTAGTCCATAGTTCTTTGCTTGAGATCTATCCCCCCCTTTATATAGGGATAATGTTTCCTCTTTTCAAGATGCTCGGTATTTCCTACTGTCACTCTCTAGGGATCTTCTCCATATCCAGTATAAGGATCTAGCTATTTCTCTTCACAGTTTTTAATCAATAATGCGTTCCATTTGTCCGGACCTGCAGCTGATTTCATTTGTCCTATAGCTCGTGTTATATCTTCTTAGGTAAAATCAAATCTGTTACGCAATCTCCTTGCAATTTCTCTTCAAAGACTGCATCTCTGTCAGGTATCACTTTGTCGCTTTTTGGAGTACTGAAGACTGATTCATACTGGGCTCTCAATGTTTCAAATATTTCTTTTAGATCGTTGGTTAGTTCATTATTTCCTTTCCTTCAGGGCCCGATAGTAGCGCACGTTTTTGTCTTCCTTTTCACATAGCTATAGCCTTTAGAAGTATTTTCGATTTCCCTTATTACTGCTTCCGCTTTTCCCTCTTCCTTCTTTGTATGGCCCTTAATCAGGGTTTTGTATTTCTCTATCGATACTCCATTTTTTCTTGTATTGCTTTCCTGGTATTGTTGTCGCTGCAATTAACTAACTTCGCCGCGCCTCTCTTTCTTTTGCGGAATATTGTTAGCTTTGCCTCTCGAACCAGTTCTTCTTTCC
>JAJOZX010021977.1:0-18802 GCA_023014485.1 Bathynomus jamesi
TGCAAAAGAATCTAAAACTCTTCATTGACAAAGAAGGGTTAGTCAGAACAATGGGGAGATATAAATATGCAACTAACCTTAACTATTCTGCTAGGTATCCTGTACTACTGCCTGAAAATTCTCATTTAACAACGTTAATTGTAACTGAATGTCATGCAAAAGCCAGTATGCAACCTTAGCTACCACATGCAATTTCCTCAGACAGGAATTCTGGATCCCCAAAATAAGGCAAGTAGTTAAAAAGGTTCTGAAACAATGTCTGTTTTGCCAAAAATACTTTGCCATGGCTTATGAAGTGCCTACTACTGGACCCTTAGTAACGGAACGTTTAAGCTATGAAAAACCCTTTGAAAAAACTGCCCTTGACTATGTTGGTCCAATTTCTGTCCAGGATGAGAATAACCAATTCATGAAAGTCTACTTATTATTGTTCACTTGCTGCGCCACCAGATTCACCAGCCTTCACATCTGCACTGACCTTTCTGCTAAAACCTTTTTAAGAGAACTCTACCATTTGTCCTTAAACTACTCCCTTCCAAAGGTTTTGATTTCAGACAATCAATCCACCTTCAAAAGATCTGAAGATTACCTTAAACATTGGTTCCAAAATGTTCTTGTGTCTCAGTACCTCTCTGATCATGGTATCCAGTGGAAATTTACAGCAGCCTATTCACCCAGAACCTTAGGAATAGCTGAAAGAATGGTGGGTTTAGTCAAAAGAGCCCTCTATACCTCCCTAAAAGGAAGAAAAATCCCGTTAACTGAACTAAAAACAATTGTTCTTGAAATAATGAACACAATTAATTCAAGACCACTCACTTATGTTAATTCAAATGAAGATCCTTCCTCTGATCTACTAACTCCTTTCAAGTTGCTTTTTGGGTATGACAATACCAAATTCAACTTTTTAACCACTAATGATACCCAAGAAGCTGTTAATGAAGATGATCAGGTGGATGCTGATTATATGACAACAAACAGAGGACAAAGAAAGAAAGAAAATACATTACTTTCATAAGGGAGCTAAACAATCTCAAGAAATCAAAAAAAGATGGCGATACGAATATTTGAGTAGTTTGAGGGAAAAAGAATACCAACAACACAAACAACCAGTAAGTAAAGAACCTAAAGTAGGAGAACTATGTCTCTTAGATGAAAATTCTATGAATCCCAAATACTTCTGGAAGATTGCTGTAATTGAAACATTACACCAGATGAAGATGGCATAATCAGGCATGTAACTGTAAAAACACCAATGGTCATCTCTCCAGAAGACACATATATCGGTTATACCCACTGGAAATAACTGATAAGCCGAATATTGACCTGGAAGAACTGGAAAATTCTTCCACAGAATCAGGAACTGTAGATTCTCCTGACACTACTACTGCCGCTACTCAACCCCGACCACAAAGACAAGCTGCAGTTAGATTTCGGGAAGAACTGCAAAGGAAAATACAGAGTGGATCTTTGTGAAGACCACAAATAGAAAATTGTAAATAATTGTAAATAGCTATAACTTAGGACCAACGTTCTACAGAAAAGACGCTTTCATCTTCATATTTCACCTAAAAGGAACTTTTCTGAAGAGCATGTCATTTTCATTCAAAAAAAATAAAAATTAAAAAATAAATAAATAAATAAAATTTCCCAAGAATACAATTCTGGGTAAATTTTTCCCCTTGGGGGGAATGTTGAAAAAAGTGTTTAGAAATAACCGCATATATTTCCAAATAAAATATAAACAAAATAAATAAAAATAAAAACCCTCGTTTCTAACCAACTAGTGAAGTTGGGTTTCCCTAATTAACAAAAAGAAGGAAAAAAAAAAGTTTCTGGGACAAAGAAAAACGGAGCTTTGTCCAGTCTTGAAAATTTTTGACCGCATGAAGCGGGCCCTTTTTTCTCAAAAAAAATTAAAATGCTCGTGGTTACCCAAACCGGGAAACTGAGTCAACCTTCAAACCTAACAACCTTTAATTAAACCGTATCCTTAATTAATAACCACTGCAATTAATCAAAACCCATGTTTAACTAAATAGAGGCCTATCACAACTAGGTGCAAGTAAGTTAAAGAAAATAACTAAGGTAAGAGAAAAACTAGGTACCTAGACGAAACTCGAACCGGGCTACAACGGCCCTAACTCAATAATTAAATGGCTGTTATAGCCCCTATTAAAACCTAAAGGCAATATAGCCCTAACTTAACTTAAATAAAACCTTCTAAACCTTAAACCTTTAAAACCAAAAACTTAAGGGCAATCCAGCCCTAGCCTAACTTAACCTGCAAAACCTAGGTCTGGGAAATAGCCCCTACAAATAAATAACCTAGCAGTGTGTTAAACAATAACCTAAAACTTAACAACGAAAATTAAAAACCTGGAAACTAAATGAAACTTATGAATCAGTTAGAAACTGAAAGGGTAACGTTCAACTGGCAACTTCATTTTTGGTAAGTCTAAATTAATTTTGATGAATTTAGCTTCACCATAGTTAGTAATCTGGCTGCTGACCAAATTTAACCTGAAAACCACTGCAACCTACAGTGAAAAAGTCTGTAGCTGTGTTGACAGTGTCTAAATAGGCCATTATTATTTCTATAATTACCGAGTCTATTTAAAGTAAACTTAACCTTAATACTACACCTAAATCAAAATAATCTCTCTCAAGCTAAACAATAAATTTTTCAATAACCTCTTCCATAACTGAACTTGTAGCTCTTCAAGGTACCTGAACCGTCTGGTTAACTCTCCTTGAGTGCTCTGGATAGGCTGCAAGTCTTTTGGCACACTGGGGCTTGATGTTAATCGTTTACCACAAAGAAAATGATTTGGTGTCAATGGCTCTGCATCCTGCATACTGTTGTAAACAAAAGTGATAGGCCTACTGTTCACCATTGCTTCTACTTCACATAAAACAGTAGAGAATTCTTCTTTGCTCAAATGAGCATTAGCTAAAAGTTTCTTTAATGGACACTTTACACTTCTCACTAGCCTTTCCCAAAATCCTCCCCACCATGGTGCTCTCTCAACAATAAACTCCCACTGTACCCCTTGGTGTGAAAAGTAGGATTGGAATCCTTCCTCTTTTAGCAAGGACCAAATTTCTTGGAGTTCCTTTGCAGCCTTTTTGAAGGTTTTTGCATTATCCGATATGATTTTATTTGGGAAACCCCTTCTGTTCACAAACCTTTTAAAGGCCAAAAGAAATACATCACTACTTAAGTTGCTTACCAACTCCAAATGGATTGCTCTGGTGGTAGCACAGGTGAAAAGACATATATAACCTTTGTTAGACTCCCCTCGCTCATACACATAGACTGGCCCTGCAAAGTCTACTCCCACTACATCAAATGGGGCAGTATAGACACACCGTTCTCTTGGAAGTGGAGCCACCTTTTCATAATAAGGCTTTGCACTCCAACGCTTGCAAACCACACATTTATGCAGACCTTTTTTACTACTTGTCTAATTTTGGGAATCCAAAACTGTTGTCTGATCTCTATTATCACTTCTCTAACTCCAGCATGTAACAGCTTATGATGAGTATCCAGGATCAAAAGGTCCACAAAGTGCCCCCCAGAAGGTAGCAAAATTGGATGTCTTTTCTCCTCTGGAAGCCCAGAAAACTGTAGTCTACCTCCTACTCTCAATAAATCCTGATCCAAAAACACATCCAAACCCTTGAGCGCAGAATGTGTTGGTAGAACCTGTAATGGATGGCTGGTGAGCAATTCTCTCTCTTCACCAAATTTTTCCTTCTGCATATATACCACCCAGTATTTCCTGGCTTGCTGAATCTCATTACTGTTCAGAATTCCTTCCCTTCTTGTTTCTCCCTTAATGTTGTTGGTAAATCTATATACCCATGCTGTCACTCTTAACAATCTTTTCAGACTGCTAATGTCCTCAAGCCTCAATATGGGGTCCTGCTGCATAACTTGACAACTGTTCACAGCGCATTTTCTCACCTCACTCACCCATGCTTCTTCAGCCTGGCATTCTCCTACAATAGGCTGATTAGAAGGCCAGTTTTCACTTCCAAGTTTTAGCCACTCCGGCCCATTCCACCACAAACTTGACTGTGCAAGATCTTTCACTGAAATTCCTCGTGTTGGTAAATCAGCGGGGTTTTGGGTGCCTGGACAATGCTTCCATTGCTTGGGATCTGTGTGCGCTTGAATTTCCTCCACCCTATTGGCAACAAATGGTTTCCATTTCCTTGCCTGGCTTCTTAACCAGTGCCAAACTATAGTGGAGTCTGTCCAATAATAGCTTGGAATTTCAGAGGGCCAAAGACTTTTGCACTGTAACTGCAAGCCGACTAGCAATAACGGCACCCATCAATTCCAACCTTGGAACAGAAAGCCTTTTCAAAGGTGCTACTCTGCTCTTTGCAGCAACCAACCTGCAACTTACTTCCTCTTGCAATGCGCCTCTTATATAAATACAAGTTGCATAGGCTTCCTCACTTGCATCACAAAAGATGTGCAGCTCCAAATTGTCTGGACTATTGTTCAACTCTCCAAAGTACCATCTTGGGATTTCAATGTCTCCAAGATGTGCCAATTCTTTGAACCAATATTTCCACCTTACCACCATATGATCAGGTAACTCTTGGTCCCAACCAAGTCCAATTTCCCAGAGGCTCTGAAACCAAATTTTTGACTTTATCACAAATGGAGCCAGGAATCCAAGAGGATCAAAGACCTTTGAAGCCAAACTAAGAGCTGTACGTTTTGTCCACCTTGTCTCATTCTCAGCCAGCTCTACTAAAGATTTCCCATTGAAGGTAAACAAATCATCATCTTGCTGCCAAACAATGCCTAGCACCTTTGCGTCTATTGCCCACAACTCCTTAATACCAGAATCCTCAATACTTTCTGCTGCATCAGGTACTACACAGGAATGACTCATAAACTCTTGTAATTGCGAATGATTGGTCTGCCATTTTCTAAGCTCCATGCCAGCCTCCCTCATTATAGCTCTAGCCTCCATGAATATCTGTTTAGCCATTTCTGTATTATCCACGGAACACAGCAAATCATCAACATAAAAATTTTCCTTATGTGTTCAATAGTGTTAGGATAGACTTCAGAATATTTCTTAAAATGGTACTGCATAGTAGCTGCCAACAGAAATGGACTAGAGCTGAGGCCAAACAACACTGACTTCATTCTATATGCTTGAACCTTAGGTTCATTTTCCAACAAGTCTTTCGTATCCACCCACAGATACCTTACTGCATCTCTGTCCTCTGGTTTTAACTTTATCCGCAAAAAGGCTTGCTTCACATCTGCAGTCAATGCTACTCTACCAAACCTGAATCTCAGTAACAAGGAAAATAAATCTGCATTTAAATTTGGCCCAGCATCCAAACAGTCATTCAAGGACACACCACCTTTGTCCTTGGCTGAGCCATCAAAAACTACCCTCAGTTTGGTGGTAGTTTTGTCTCGCCGTACCACTGCATGGTGTGGCAGATAATGTGCCTCCTGGCTCACCAGCTCACCTTGCACCCTTTCAGCATAGCCCTCCCTTACATAACTTAGGATGGCCTCATTGTATTCAATTAACAACTCATTTTTTCTTAGCCTGTACAATGAAGTCTCCAACCTCCGATTAGCTAGCTGAAGGTTTGAACCGGGTTTGCAAGAATCCTTCCATGGTAGGCCAACTTCATAGCAACCATCTCTAAACCCAATCCCTTTTTCAAATTGCTCTAAAACATCATTGTTCACTGTACTTGCCTGTTTGTCCTTTATGCCAATAGATTCAAGTTCCCAAAACGCTTTCAAATGCCTTTCCAGACCATGGCTGTTCTCCTCAATCTTAACAAAAAGAGCCTTAACTTCCATTTCATTGCAAACTACCATGTAGCATCCAGCCTAGCTTACTTTCAATAGCTACCGGGCCTTGAGATGTACGGACAATATTACCAGTGATGAAGTCCCAATAATAGTCAGCTCCAATCAAAAGACTAATATCTTCTGTTCCTTCAAACTTATTATTGCCCAAATTAATTCCTTTAACTTGCAATTCTTGGACACATGCCATATCTAAACAAGTAGTGACTGGAGCACAAAGTTCCTCAATCTCTACAGCTTGGACCTTGATAGTGGGACTTTGCGGTAACAACCCTTTAACCAGAACTTCTACCTTCTTAAATTTGGTTCGGTTTTGAACGGAACCCCCAAACCCAGAAATTCTTAAATTTTCCCTCTTAAGTTCTTTAAACTTCAATTTTCTGGAAATTCTGGTCTTAATAAAACTACACTGGCTACCACTATCAAACAACACTCTTACAGTAGCTTCTCCCTCATTCCCAATTAATAAGGCTGCAGTTGTTTGCAATAATCCCCCTTTACTTTTACTCCCTTGCATAGCAGTGGCATGTGCCACTGATGTCTCTACTTCTGGGGTAGGCCTACTAGAGTGTTTTCACACAATAATGGCTGATGCCTACCATGACATTTTTTGCACAAAATTTTAAACTTACAAAACCTTGCTCTATGACCTTTCAAAAAACATTTAAAACATGCTGTGGACTTAGTTACCCTGTCCTTTCTCTCCTCAAGGGTAAAGCCTCAGCCACCTCACATTTATATGACTTGTGGTTGCCTTCGCAAAATATGCATTCCTTGATTCCCTTTAATTTATTCTCAGAGGATGCATGTAGAGCTGACACTGTACCTGGGCTATTCCTTTTTGTGGAAACTTTGGTGCTGTGCCTGCCTTTGTCCCCTTGTTTACCATCCCACTGTGCAAACTCAACTCCCTCTCGTCTTGCTAATTCTGTGCCTAAAAGACTTAACATCTGCTGAAGGGGGATGTACACATGTTCTGCAGAGTGTCCCCTACTTAATTCAAGCAAAATTGAGCTAGGCAATTTAGACTCCAGTGTAGGAACCAACATTATACCATACCTTTCCATTCCTACACCCAAGTTGTCCAGGGACCTAGTTCTAATTTCAAATTCATCATATAACTGCCGTAACTCCTTGACACTATTAGGATTATTAACAGGAGGTATAGCTAAAAGTGCACGGAGGTGGCTTTTAATTAAGATCTCTGGCTTACCAAACCGTTTCTTTAATATATCCCAAGCCACATTATAATTAGCCTCTGTTAATGCTAATCCTGCTATAGTCTTTGCTGCCTCCCCTTCCAAGAGGGACCGCAAATAATTAAACTTCTCCACGGCACTTAACACTTGACTAGAATGAACTGCTGATTGAAAACTGTCTGCCCATCCTTGCCATTCCTGAATACTCCCAGAAAATGTTTTGAGTACAAGCCTCGGTAATTGAACTACAGATCTGTTAACCTTAACTTCACAAACATCATTTGTTGAGTGTTGTGTTTCATTATTAGACCTGGTCTCTAACTGTACTGAGCTGCTAAACTCTTTTGCTCGGAGGCCTACTTTAATTATATCATCAATAATCTCTTCAAAGTAAATTATGTTATTTTCTATTTCATCCTCTTCTATAAGAGCCTCAATTTTAACATTTACCTCACTTAGAGCAACCTTTTTAGTTTCTAATATGGAAAGCTGCGCAGTCACTAAGCGTAAATCCTCTTGCTCTATGGCAGAATCTATAGTGGCAATGACCTTTGTAATTAGACCTTTGTAGGCGCTTCTCCTTTTTATAAATTTGTTCAATTCAGATGCACTCATCTTCAATGCAAACAACATTGGGCTCAATGCCAAATGAGCTGAATTGGCAGAAATACTTAACCAAACTGATCAAACGCAAATTTTACTTTCAAATAAACTGAATTGCTAGGTGGGGTACTAACCAACACCAGTATGGAATACCAAATTTTCCACCCAAGTAACACTGGTCTGCAACCTTCGCCTACGAATAATAAAACCAAATTAACCAAACTGGTAAATGTAGGCCAAAAACAACGACAGACAAGTGGCCAAGTTTCGCAATTGGGCAACCAAACTTTCTACCCTGGGACCTTAATTCAATAATAACCCAAAATTAACCAAACCGGTAAAATGTAGGCCAAAACAACGACAGACGACTGGCCAAGTTTCGCAATTGGGCGACCAAACTTTCTACCCTGGGACCTTAATTCAATAATAACCCAAAATTAACCAAACCGGTAAAATGTAGGCCAAAACAACGACAGACGACTGGCCAAGTTTAGCAATTGGGCGACCAAACTTTCTACCCTGGGACCTTAATTCAATAATAACCCAAAATTAACCAAACCGGTAAAATGTAGGCCAAAACGACGACAGACGACTGGCCAAGTTTCGCAATTGGGCGACCAAACCTACCCTGGGACCTTAATTCAATAATAACCCAAAATTAACCAAACCGGTAAAATGTAGGCCAAAACAACGACAGACGACTGGCCAAGTTTCGCAATTGGGCAACCAAACTTTCTACCCTGGGACCTTAATTCAATAATAACCCAAAATTAACCAAACCGGTAAAATGTAGGCCAAAACAACGACAGACGACTGGCCAAGTTTAGCAATTGGGCGACCAAACTTTCTACCCTGGGACCTTAATTCAATAATAACCCAAAATTAACCAAACCGGTAAAATGTAGGCCAAAACAACGACAGACGACTGGCCAAGTTTCGCAATTGGGCGACCAAACTTTTTACCCTGGGACCTTAATTCAATAATACTCAACCCGTCTAGGCCTAACTTGGGCTACAATTTGCACAATCAGAACTTTGCCGAAAAATAGTCACTGACTCAGTCTTGGGTAGAATCCGGTTCTGAAGGACCATGTTATTTTATTTATTTGTTGGGTTCAAAATCCCAGCTGAGCCGTGAACGGCCAAATTCTAAAGGGCCAGTTCTACCTACAGCCCAAGTTAAGCTAAATTAAAACTTACGGATTTGAGATCCTATTAGGTCCTACCTCAGGGTTGCTGACTCGATGCGGGCCTACCTTAGACCTTGTTACATGAATTTAATATAAACAAAAGGGTACTATTTATGGTCTTCTTTCTCAACCTTGCAACAACAACGCAACCTGGACTATTGCACGATGCAACAATCTTGTATCTAAACAACCAAACTGAATTGCAAGAGAGCTCTCTAACAGACCACACCCTGTACGTACGACATCCCACAAACGAGTAGAAAAGACGCGCAGCGCCCCAAAATGATGCCACAGCGTCCCAAACATGATGCCACAAGAGCCCAAAAATGCTAGCTCTAAATTAAGTGAATTTTTCACTAACCTTACAATTATGAGATGGATATATATACACCTTAACTTAATATATACAAGCAATGCTGCATCAATCAGCTTAGTCATCATATCGCCTTGGGACAACAATGGTTCTTCCTCTTCTAGATTTTCTAACACTCCCCACCGAAGAGGCATTGTTGTCGTTACCTTCTGCAAGGTTAGCCAAGCCTTCTCCATGAGGCTGTAACTCAAATGTTTCATCTTGACTATCTGTGTTTTTGCTGATTTCTAAAGCATAGAGTTTTTGTATAGGTCTCTTTAACTTTCCTCCTGAAGTCTTTACCAGTGCAGACCTAACTAAATTGTCTTTGCCAACAAACAACTCTTCAATTATGCCAAGCTTCCAGCATTGCCTTGGTCTTTCATCCCCAATCATTACCACTTCTCCCACCTTGATACAATTTGCATTGGAGCCCTTTACCTTGCCTGATGGGTAATAATTGAGTTCTGGCAAGTATTCCATCTGCCACCTCTTCCATAACTGATCTTGTAGCTCTTCAAGGTACCTGAACCGTCTGGTTAACTCTCCTTGAGTGCTCTGGATAGGCTGCAAGTCTTCTGGCACACTGGGGCTTGATGTTAATCGTTTACCACAAAGAAAATGATTTGGTGTCAATGGCTCTGCATCCTGCATACTGTTGTAAACAAAAGTGATAGGCCTACTGTTCACCATTGCTTCTACTTCACATAAAACAGTGAGAATTCTTCTTTGCTCAAATGAGCATTAGCTAAAAGTTTCTTTAATGGACACTTTACACTTCTCACTAGCCTTTCCCAAAATCCTCCCCACCATGGTGCTCTCTCAACAATAAACTCCCACTGTACCCCTTGGTGTGAAAAGTAGGATTGGAATCCTTCCTCTTTTAGCAAGGACCAATTTCTTGGAGTTCCTTTGCAGCCTTTTTGAAGGTTTTTGCATTATCCGATATGATTTTATTTGGGAAACCCCTTCTGTTCACAAACCTTTTAAAGGCCAAAAGAAATACATCACTACTTAAGTTGCTTACCAACTCCAAATGGATTGCTCTGGTGGTAGCACAGGTGAAAAGACATATATAACCTTTGTTAGACTCCCCTCGCTCATACACATAGACTGGCCCTGCAAAGTCTACTCCCACTACATCAAATGGGGCAGTATAGACACACCGTTCTCTTGGAAGTGGAGCCACCTTTTCATAATAAGGCTTTGCACTCCAACGCTTGCAAACCACACATTTATGCAGACCTTTTTTACTACTTGTCTAATTTTGGGAATCCAAAACTGTTGTCTGATCTCTATTATCACTTCTCTAACTCCAGCATGTAACAGCTTATGATGAGTATCCAGGATCAAAAGGTCCACAAAGTGCCCCCCAGAAGGTAGCAAAATTGGATGTCTTTTCTCCTCTGGAAGCCCAGAAAACTGTAGTCTACCTCCTACTCTCAATAAATCCTGATCCAAAAACACATCCAAACCCTTGAGCGCAGAATGTGTTGGTAGAACCTGTAATGGATGGCTGGTGAGCAATTCTCTCTCTTCACCAAATTTTTCCTTCTGCATATATACCACCCAGTATTTCCTGGCTTGCTGAATCTCATTACTGTTCAGAATTCCTTCCCTTCTTGTTTCTCCTTAATGTTGTTGGTAAATCTATATACCCATGCTGTCACTCTTAACAATCTTTTCAGACTGCTAATGTCCTCAAGCCTCAATATGGGGTCCTGCTGCATAACTTGACAACTGTTCACAGCGCATTTTCTCACCTCACTCACCCATGCTTCTTCAGCCTGGCATTCTCCTACAATAGGCTGATTAGAAGGCCAGTTTTCACTTCCAAGTTTTAGCCACTCTGGCCCATTCCACCACAAACTTGACTGTGCAAGATCTTTCACTGAAATTCCTCGTGTTGGTAAATCAGCGGGGTTTTGGTGCCTGGACAATGCTTCCATTGCTTGGGATCTGTGTGCGCTTGAATTTCCTCCACCCTATTGGCAACAAATGGTTTCCATTTCCTTGCCTGCTTCTTAACCAGTGCCAAACTATAGTGGAGTCTGTCCAATAATAGCTTGGAATTTCATAGAGGGCCAAAGACTTTGCACTGTAACTGCAAGCCGACTAGCAATAACTGCACCCATCAATTCCAACCTTGGAACAGAAAGCCTTTTCAAAGGTGCTACTCTGCTCTTTGCAGCAACCAACCTGCAACTTACTTCCTCTTGCAATGCGCCTCTTATATAAATACAAGTTGCATAGGCTTCCTCACTTGCATCACAAAAGATGTGCAGCTCCAAATTGTCTGGACTATTGTTCAACTCTCCAAAGTACCATCTTGGGATTTCAATGTCTCCAAGATGTGCCAATTCTTTGAACCAATATTTCCACTTACCACCATATGATCAGGTAACTCTTGGTCCCAACCAAGTCCAATTTCCCAGAGGCTCTGAAACCAAATTTTTGACTTTATCACAAATGGAGCCAGGAATCCAAGAGGATCAAAGACCTTTGAAGCCAAACTAAGAGCTGTACGTTTTGTCCACCTTGTCTCATTCTCAGCCAGCTCTACTAAAGATTTCCCATTGAAGGTAAACAAATCATCATCTTGCTGCCAAACAATGCCTAGCACTTTGCGTCTATTGCCCACAACTCCTTAATACCAGAATCCTCAATACTCTTGTAATTGCGAGATTGGTCTGCCATTTTCTAAGCTCCATGCCAGCCTCCCTCATTATAGCTCTAGCCTCCATGAATATCTGTTTAGCCATTTCTGTATTATCCACGGAACACAGCAAATCATCAACATAAAAATTTTTCCTTATGTGTTCAATAGTGTTAGGATAGACTTCAGAATATTTCTTAAAATGGTACTGCATAGTAGCTGCCAACAGAAATGGACTAGAGCTGAGGCCAAACAACACTGACTTCATTCTATATGCTTGAACCTTAGGTTCATTTTCCAACAAGTCTTTCGTATCCACCCACAGATACCTTACTGCATCTCTGTCCTCTGGTTTTAACTTTATCCGCAAAAAGGCTTGCTTCACATCTGCAGTCAATGCTACTCTACCAAACCTGAATCTCAGTAACAAGGAAAATAAATCTGCATTTAAATTTGGCCCAGCATCCAAACAGTCATTCAAGGACACACCACCTTTGTCCTTGGCTGAGCCATCAAAAACTACCCTCAGTTTGGTGGTAGTTTTGTCTCGCCGTACCACTGCATGGTGTGGCAGATAATGTGCCTCCTGGCTCACCAGCTCACCTTGCACCCTTTCAGCATAGCCCTCCCTTACATACTTAGGATGGCCTCATTGTATTCAATTAACAACTCCTCATTTTTTCTTAGCCTGTACAATGAAGTCTCCAACCTCCGATTAGCTAGCTGAAGGTTTGAACCGGGTTTGCAAGAATCCTTCCAATGGAGGCCAACTTCATAGCAACCATCTCTAAACCCAATCCCTTTTTCAAATTGCTCTAAAACATCATTGTTCACTGTACTTGCCTGTTTGTCCTTTATGCCAATGGATTCAAGTTCCCAAAACGCTTTCAAATGCCTTTCCAACCATGGCTGTTCTCCTCAATCTTAACAAAAAGAGCTTAACTTCCATTTCATTGCAATAGCTACCATGTAGCATCCAGCCTAGCTTACTTTCAATAGCTACCGGGCCTCGAGATGTGCGGACAATATTACCAGTGATGAAGTCCCAATAATAGTCAGCTCCAATCAAAAGACTAATATCTTCTGTTCCTTCAAACTTATTATTGCCCAAATTAATTCCTTTAACTTGCAATTCTTGGACACATGCCATATCTAAACAAGTAGTGACTGGAGCACAAAGTTCCTCAATCTCTACAGCTTGGACCTTGATAGTGGGACTTTGCGGTAACAACCCCTTAACCAGAACTTCTACCTTCTTAAATTTGGTTCGGTTTTGAACGGAACCCCCAAACCCAGAAATTCTTAAATTTTCCCTCTTAAGTTCTTTAAACTTCAATTTTCTGGAAATTCTGGTCTTAATAAACTACACTGGCTACCACTATCAAACAACACTCTTACAGTAGCTTCTCCTCATTCCCAATTAATAAGGCTGCAGTTGTTTGCAATAATCCCCCTTTACTTTTACTCCCTTGCATAGCAGTGGCATGTGCCACTGATGTCTCTACTTCTGGGGTAGGCCTACTAGGAGTGTTTTCACACAATAATGGCTGATGCCCCATGACATTTTTTGCACAAAATTTTAAACTTACAAAACCTTGCTCTATGACCTTTCAAAAAACATTTAAAACATGCTGTGGACTTAGTTACCCTGTCCTTTCTCTCCTCAAAGGTAAAGCCTCAGCCACCTCACATTTATATGACTTGTGGTTGCCTTCGCAAAATATGCATTCCTTGATTCCCTTTAATTTATTCTCAGAGGATGCATGTAGAGCTGACACTGTACCTGGGCTATTCCTTTTTGTGGAAACTTTGGTGCTGTGCCTGCCTTTGTCCCCTTGTTTACATCCCACTGTGCAAACTCAACTCCCTCTCGTCTTGCTAATTCTGTGCCTAAAAGACTTAACATCTGCTGAAGGGGGATGTACACATGTTCTGCAGAGTGTCCCCTACTTAATTCAAGCAAAATTGAGCTAGGCAATTTAGACTCCAGTAGGAACCAACATTATACCATACCTTTCCATTCCTACACCCAAGTTGTCCAGGGACCTAGTTCTAATTTCAAATTCATCATATAACTGCCGTAACTCCTTGACACTATTAGGATTATTAACAGGAGGTATAGCTAAAAGTGCACGGAGGTGGCTTTTAATTAAGATCTCTGGCTTACCAAACCGTTTCTTTAATATATCCCAAGCCACATTATAATTAGCCTCTGTTAATGCTAATCCTGCTATAGTCTTTGCTGCCTCCCCTTCCAAGAGGGACCGCAAATAATTAAACTTCTCCACGGCACTTAACACTTGACTAGAATGAACTGCTGATTGAAAACTGTCTGCCCATCCTTGCCATTCCTGAATACTCCCAGAAAATGTTTTGAGTACAAGCCTCGGTAATTGAACTACAGATCTGTTAACCTTAACTTCACAAACATCATTTGTGATGTTTTGTTTTCATTATTAGACCTGGTCTCTAACTGTACTGAGCTGCTAAACTCTTTTGCTCGGAGGCCTACGTTAATTATATCATCAATAATCTCTTCAAAGTAAATTATGTTATTTTCTATTTCATCCTCTTCTATAAGAGCCTCAATTTTAACATTTACCTCACTTAGAGCAACCTTTTTAGTTTCTAATATGGAAAGCTGCGCAGTCACTAAGCGTAAATCCTCTTGCTCTATGGCAGAATCTATAGTGGCAATGACCTTTGTAATTAGACCTTTGTAGGCGCTTCTCCTTTTTTCTAATTTGTTCAATTCAGATGCACTCATCTTCAATGCAAACAACATTGGGCTCAATGCCAAATGAGCTGAATTGGCAGAAATACTTAACCAAACTGATCAAACGCAAATTTTACTTTCAAATAAACTGAATTGCTGGGTGGGGTACTAACCAAACACCAGTATGGAATACCAAATTTCCACCCCGGACTTTAATTCAATAATACAACCAAAATTAACCAAACCGGTAAAATGTAGGCCAAAACAACGACAGACGACTGGCCAAGTTTCGCAATTGGGCGACCAAACTTTCTACCCTGGGACCTTAATTCAATAATAACCCAAAATTAACCAAACCGGTAAAATGTAGGCCAAAACAACGACAGACGACTGGCCAAGTTTCGCAATTGGGCGACCAAACTTTCTACCCTGGGACCTTAATTCAATAATAACCCAAAATTAACCAAACCGGTAAAATGTAGGCCAAAACAACGACGACGACTGGCCAAGTTTCGCAATTGGGCGACCAAACTTTTACCCTGGGACCTTAATTCTAATAACCCAAAATTAACCAAACCGGTAAAATGTACCAAAAACGACGACAGACGACTGGCCAAGTTTCGCAATTGGGCGACCAAACTTTCTACCCTGGGACCTTAATTCAATAATAACCCAAAATTAACCAAACCGGTAAAATGTAGGCCAAAACAACGACAGACGACTGGCCAAGTTTCGCAATTGGGCAACCAAACTTTCTACCCTGGGACCTTAATTCAATAATAACCCAAAATTAACCAAACCGGTAAAATGTAGGCCAAAACAACGACAGACGACTGGCCAAGTTTAGCAATTGGGCGACCAAACTTTCTACCCTGGGACCTTAATTCAATAATAACCCAAAATTAACCAAACCGGTAAAATGTAGGCCAAAACAACGACAGACGACTGGCCAAGTTTCGCAATTGGGCGACCAAACTTTTACCCTGGGACCTTAATTCAATAATACTCAACCCGTCTAGGCCTAACTTGGGCTACAATTTGCACAATCAGAACTTTGCCGAAAAATAGTCACTGACTCAGTCTTGGGGTAGAATCCGGTTCTGAAGGACCATGTTATTTTATTTATTTGTTGGGTTCAAAATCCCAGCTGAGCCGTGAACGGCCAAATTCTAAAGGGCCAGTCTACCTAAGCCCAAGTTAAGCTAAATTAAAACTTACGGATTTGAGATCCTATTAGGTCTACCTCAGGGTTGCTGACTCGATGCGGGGCCCTTAGACCTTTGTTACATGAATTTAATATAAAAAAAAGGGTACTATTTATGGTCTTCTTTCTCAACCTTGCAACAACAACAACGCAACCTGGACTATTGCACGTGCAACAATCTTGTATCTAAACAACCAAACTGAATTGCAAGAGAGCTCTCTACAAGACCACACCCTGTACGTACGACATCCCACAAACGAGTAGAAAAGACGCGCAGCGCCCCAAAATGATGCCACCAGCGTCCCAAACACTGATGCCACAAGAGCCCAAAAATGCTAGCTCTATTAAGTGAATTTTTCACTAACCTTACAATTATGAGATGGATATATATACACCTTAACTTAATATATACAAGCAATGCTGCATCAATCAGCTTAGTCATCATATCGCCTTGGGACAACAATGGTTCTTCCTCTTCTAGATTTTCTAACACTCCCCACCGAAGAGGCATTGTTGTCGTTATTGCAAGGTTAGCCAAGCCTTCTCCATGAGGCTGTAACTCAAATGTTTCATCTTGACTATCTGTTTTTTGCTGATTTCTAAAGCATAGAGTTTTTGTATAGGTCTCTTTAACTTTCCTCCTGAAGTCTTTACCAGTGCAGACCTAACTAAATTGTCTTTGCCAACAAACAACTCTTCAATTATGCCAAGCTTCCAGCATTGCCTTGGTCTTTCATCCCCAATCATTACCACTTCTCCCACCTTGATACAATTTGCATTGGAGCCCTTTACCTTGCCTGATGGGTAATAATTGAGTTCTGGCAAGTATTCCATCTGCCACCTCTTCCATAACTGATCTTGTAGCTCTTCAAGGTACCTGAACCGTCTGGTTAACTCTCCTTGAGTGCTCTGGATAGGCTGCAAGTCTTCTGGCACACTGGGGCTTGATGTTAATCGTTTACCACAAAGAAAATGATTTGGTGTCAATGGCTCTGCATCCTGCATACTGTTGTAAACAAAAGTGATAGGCCTACTGTTCACCATTGCTTCTACTTCACATAAAACAGTGAGAATTCTTCTTTGCTCAAATGAGCATTAGCTAAAAGTTTCTTTAATGGACACTTTACACTTCTCACTAGCCTTTCCCAAATCACCCCACCACCGTGCTCTCTCAACAGTGGCGGTTCCTCATATGGGCAATATGGGCAGCCGCACAGGGCGGCATTTGTGGAGGGGCGGCATGAGCGCCTGCAAAAAAAATAAAAATAAAAATAAGAATAAATAAATAAATAAATAAATAAAAATAAAAAATAAAATAAAATAAATAATAAAAGATCAATAAATATATTTTTATTAATAAAAAAAACATCTATTGCATTTTCCATAAACCTTCCCATAAAAGACCTAAACAATGCAAAATGCTTCCAGATTAATATTATTGGGAATAAAGGCCCATACTTTAACATATGTAATGTTATTTTTCTGGGTTTGGTTAAATAGTGAAATGTATATTATGAAGCATCTGATGAGCCCTTGATTGATGCTTTGAAGAAGCTGGAGGTGACATTTTTCAATGCAGTGGTTGATGCTGCAACATCAGCCATTCAGAAAAGATTTTCCACGTTGGAAATTGTGGGAGAGAAGTTTGGAGTGCTGACACATTTCCAAGATCTCACATTTGAGGAGCTGACAGAACAATGTGTGAACCTTAGTACTACACTACACTTTAAGGGACAATCTGACTTGGATGGCAGAGAGCTTGCACAGGAGCTGAAGAACTTGCCTGACTTGCCATCAAAGACCATATCCTTGCTTGAACTGCTGACATTTATCCATGAAAGGGAGCTCTCTGAAATATATCCAAATTTGTGGACTGCTCTCAGAATTGGTCTTACTCTTCCAGTCACTGTTGCTGAAGCAGAGAGGAGCTTTTCAAAGCTGAAGCTCATCAAATCCTACCTGAGGTCAACTATGTCACAGGAACGCCTTACCGGTCTGGCCATCATCAGTATAAATCATACAATTGCTGAGCAGATTTCATATGATGATTTAATTCATGACTTTGCATCAAGGAAGGTAAGAAGAGTCAGGCTTTAGATGGCAGTTGTGCTGTGGTGCAATTTATTTTGTTTCTTGTTCAAAGTGTAGCATAATAATTACCCTCTCTTAAGTGTCTTATTCTATTTATGTGATAGAGCATTTGTACAATTTAGAAATTTGATTCTCTAGTTTATTTATGGCAGTTGTGCAATTTAATTTGTATTTTTCCTGTTCATAGTATCATAATTACATTCTCTTAAGTGAGTTATTCTATTTACGTGATGAAGGATTTGTAAAATTCAGAAATTTGAGTCTTTGTTTTGGTTCTGAAGTTCCAACAATTAGTCCAATAAAAAGTTATTTTGTGAAAGAGTTATGTCCTTTATTTTGGGGGATTCGAATGTGTGTGTTTTGGCGAACAGGGGGGGGGGGGGCGCTGAAGGTGAGGTTCGCCCAGGGCGTCATGTAAGCTAGGACCGCCACTGCTCTCAACAATAAACTCCCACTGT
This sequence comes from Bathynomus jamesi, assembly GCA_023014485.1. Lineage (NCBI taxonomy): Eukaryota > Metazoa > Arthropoda > Malacostraca > Isopoda > Cirolanidae > Bathynomus > Bathynomus jamesi. The sequence continues at coordinate 18,336 of JAJOZX010021977.1, forward strand.
ACCCCTTGGTGTGAAAAGTAGGATTGGAATCCTTCCTCTTTTAGCAAGGACCAAACTTCTTGGAGTTCCTTTGCAGCCTTTTTGAAGGTTTTTGCATTATCCGATATGATTTTATTTGGGAAACCCCTTCTGTTCACAAACCTTTTAAAGGCCAAAAGAAATACATCACTACTTAAGTTGCTTACCAACTCCAAATGGATTGCTCTGGTGGTAGCACAGGTGAAAAGACATATATAACCTTTGTTAGACTCCCCTCGCTCATACACATAGACTGGCCCTGCAAAGTCTACTCCCACTACATCAAATGGGGCAGTATAGACACACCGTTCTCTTGGAAGTGGAGCCATCTTTTCATAATAAGGCTTTGCACTCCAACGCTTGCAAACCACACATTTATGCTAGACCTTTTTTACTACTTGTCTAATTTTGGGAATCCAAAATTGTTGTCTAATCTCTATTATCACTTC
>JAJOZX010021978.1:0-2500 GCA_023014485.1 Bathynomus jamesi
CGCTATCCATTACACAGGGCCTCGATCAGTCATAAGTCGAAATTCTCCTACATAGGGCAGAAACCAATGCCCTGAGAGGGCACCCTCGCAAATCGTGAAATGTACATTTAACTGCAATATATATATATATATATATATATATATATATATATATATTATATATATATACACACACACAAACTCAGAATGGTTCCTGAGAAAATTATATGTTAAACACAGACCGTGCATGGAACAAGGAACTCTTCTGGGAAAATTAAATCCACTATAGTCCGAATAAGTAATGGTAAATGACAAATACCATTACTTATTCGGACTATAGTGGATTTAATTTTCCCAGAAGAGTTCCTTGTTCCATGCACGGTCTGTGTTTAAACATATAATTTCTCAGGGAACCATTCTGAATTTGTGTATATTAAACAGACGTGTTACGTGCCTTGAAAAGTGGACGCTCAATGTCCCGGTTGAGGTTTAAGTTTTGTTTTTTTTGGCTAAAAATACAATAGTTACCCCTTTTTCTTTGATTTATTCAATCCGACGTGAATGCAACGAGTCTTTTACTTATATAGAGAGCTGGATCCTATCGCTTTGCAGATAGCTGGTGAGGGAAGCTATATTTATGGGATCTCTTTGCGAGAGACCCGTTGCCCACGTCGGGTTAACATCATGAAAAGAAAAACTATGGTATTTGTCATTTACCATTACTTATTCGGACTATAGTGGATTTAATTTTCCCAGAAGAGTTCCTTGTTCCATGCACGGTCTGTGTTTAACATATATATATATATTATATATATATATATATTTATGTAACCCCTCCGTCTATGGCCCTGGGGTGGTTCGGATCGACGGGGGTTCTAGTTAGGAGGCAAGCAACGGATATGTCTTCTATAACATTCTAATTCTTTTCGGTCGCCTCTTGTTAAACTCTTGGCTACAGACTCGCCAGACTGTTATGCCAATATCTTCTATGGTGCTTGGGTTGTCTCTTAATTTGGGCAAAGGGTCGCCAATTTTAATTCTTCTCTTTCTATAATACTCTGATACTTTCTCTGATAGTAAAATTATCGACTTTTCTTTTATAACTTGTCGACTTTACTGACTAAGTTCTTCTGAAGAGAACAAGGCTCGAAGGGGAAAATAAAAAGTTCTCTTGCTGTAATTTACTTCTTAAAAATTTACAGTTAGTGCTCTGAATTTACAAGGGTAGAGGTTCGACCTCTTTCGACCATGGCTCAGGCCGGAATCTAAAAATATTAAGGAGGCAATGGGCCTCTGCCCCTCCTCGCAGCAAGGCTGCTAACAAGGGAGGCTCGTAATGAAGTGCTATAATGAAGTGCTAATATGAAGAAGTGACTTAATGAAGTGCCGTAATTTTACAAATACGTGATAATAAACCTAAATGTTTGGGGGAAGACAGTCGAAGGTTAAGTTTCCCCCTTTTAAACACATGATCAGATGTTTGAAAGATTGCAAATAAAAATTAAAAAAAAATAAAAAAAAAACTAATTTGTATTTTTCGCCGAGTCTACATTATGAAGGCGATATCATTTCGTAATAGTACACATAAGTACAAATTAAGTACACGACTGAGTACCTATTAATTTTGGTTCATTACAATTACGATTACAATTATGGATTACTTCACATTCGCTTATGATTGTCCATTACAGTTCTATTAAAGTACGTTACGTTATATTAAATTAAAGTATTACAGTTAATTACAATTAAACAGTTACTATAACTTTTGTTTTGTTTTTACGCTGTTTCATATTAATAGACAATTAAGATGTTAGAAATATAATACAAAGTACATGGGGCACATATGGTTTGGATTTATATACAACATAATATGTTATAATATGTTATAAATTTGAAATCAGAGCGAACGGAGGTATTTATCTTAGAAGCGTTCGATTCTGTCGTAGTGAGCGGAATTTGATAACTTAACTCAGCATTTTTGAGTTCAATGCGAGAGGTGATATAGTTAAAAATAAAATAAAAAATAATACGAGAACGTATTTTTGCGTTTTCGAACGAAGGCAAAAGTTTTGCATTTCACAGATTGACACGAGTAAAAATGAATATTTAATAAAATTTATATAGGATAATGATCAAGGGAAATTAATGACGGGAAAATGTGACGTATGGATGAATATGGTTGAATAATAATACTTATACTACATAACACCACAACATTATTACTAAAGAATTTACCATACATTGAATACGGAAGATGTCCAAATACTAAGAACGTGATTCAGTGTACAAAAGTATGGGAAACGTAAAGAGAATAAAGTTATTTTATGACGTCCTAGTGTATAAGTCATTATTAGAAAAGATGAATTAGACAAATACAGTAATGAATAAAGACGTACAAATCGAAATTCTATCCAAAACTCGCTTAGGCGATTTTGGCTTCTTATGTAAAAATGAACATTCAAACATAAAAACTATACGAACATAAGTACTGCATGAAGACAATGAATCCATATAACGATGG
>JAJOZX010021978.1:7500-25000 GCA_023014485.1 Bathynomus jamesi
TATATATACAACATAAGTCGGGTGGTTAAGTCTAGTTCACGTGGTCTGGGTACGCACTCTTGGTCGTGCATAAATAGTTTCATGTTCCGTGTCACTTGGTTTTCTTTGTTCCCAGAATGATCTTTTCACCACAAATATACCGAGGATAATAGCACACACAATAATGATACTAACGGCAGATGTTGAGAAAATGGTTACCGGTTGTAGTATTTGTAAGAGGTTGTTTTGGTTATCATCCGAAATTTTAAACCGGCTCAATTGATCATTCCATTCAGGGGCATGTAGTTCGGGTAGGATGGTTACAGGTTTTATGGAGAGATTTAAGATCTCTATGACGGGTTTAAATTTAATTTGCGACGGAATGGGTATGAGTTATTAAGGGTAACCTTATACGGGTTGTATATTTGGAGGGCTTTTGAACGCAAGGAGCAACCAATTGGTAGCCGAATAACCATAGGGATTGTGATGAGGGAATAATTCGATGGACACTCGAGAGTAGCGGCAGTCCTGTTCGCGAAGAGAAACCCAGATGTCTGGTCCAATTCGTAGTTGGATGGTTTTAGGGGAATAAATTTTTTAAATGAACATACGGGGCATGCCGGTCACGAATTAAATCGATAAAGCAAGACCTAGTAGTTGGAAGAATAACTGGTTTGAGTGGAGGGCAGACGAGTTGTTTATTTGGTTGCGGGAATCGGCAATGCCGGACGTCGCTATCTGACATCATAGAATAAGCTGATAGATCTTTGGTGAGGAAAAGGTAAGGTGGTACGGTGGGTAAATACAATCGATAGACATTAGAGTTATTTTGGTAGGGTGTTGGGAAAGGGTGAAATTTATATACGTCATAAGTGAGGACATCGAAAAATGGTATAATTATGAGGTATGTGTAGGGGCGTGGTCCATGTACAGTCCAGGTGTATTCTAGAAATTGAGGGTAATTAGTGTGGTTGAGTGGGAATATGGGTGATAATTTTAATTGTGACTGGGCGGTGTGAATCAAGGACTGAAGTATTTCCCATGGTATTAGGGTGGAAAGAGTGATTTTTCCATGGGCTAGCTGGGTTGCACGCAAAACCTTGGAATGAATCGTAGTTATTCGTTGTAAGTATTTATCGATTAGGGTTACTTGTATGTTCATTATTTCTATTAATTCTAGATATCGTTTGTGTTCTTTGTATTGAGCTAACATGGATTCAAGGTATGTGAATCTGTCCGAAAGGGAGTGAGGAAGCGATTGTTTTCGTGTAATGACCTAATAGTTTGTTCTAACATGTGTCCATTATATTGTCGATTTCGCGCGAAGAGATTCAATTTAAGTTCAATTCTTTTAATATCTTCTTCGGTTGCTAATCCGAATAAACCTTTGAACAGTTTCCCTCCTATATCTATCAGTCCCCTTTTACTTCTTTGGTTAAAGTTTTCTGAATTTTTAGTTTCAGTTTGTATCCATGGTAAGGCTAATATTTCTGATAGGGCGCGTGCTGTAGTTTGAATATTTTCGAGGGTATTTTCTAACAGAACGCGACTAATCTGATCTTTTCCTTGGAAAGAATTTTGGACTTTACTTTCAAACGTTTTTAATTGGGTTTGTATCTGAAGGAGATTGATTTTAATTCTAGCAGGGGGTTGCAAATTTATATAAAGGTCTGCGTGCCCTTTCAAAAATTTACCTTCTGCAAGTTTTTCTATAACAACTCCGGTAGAAATTTTAATGCTAGGTCTACAAGAGTAAATAATTTGGAAAATTATAAGGGGGACAATTTTATTCATTTCTACGCCTTAAGTTATACGGAGCTGGGGGTAGTTGTGTGGATACTTGTGTGGAACTTGTGTTTGTGGGCGAAGGGGTCGGCCTCGTTTTGGTGGCAATGGGGGTCGACCGTTGAGCTCGGATTCTGAGCGGGTTCGTTTCTTATGTGAAGGTTCTAGTTCACGTGGGTGATGCATTTGCGGGCGGTATGTAGGGTCCGTGCGTCGATCATCAATCGGCGAGGGTGGTGACAGAGGAGATGGTGGAGTTGGAGGAGATGGTGGAGTTCCACTGAGTGATCCTCTCGAAGGGGTTTCTCCAGGGTCTGGGTCCGATGGGACGCTTGGCTCTGGGGCCTCCTCTTGTTCAGAGATTGCCTCGAGTATGGTGGTATTACGAGGTACCAATCTTCGTCATGGGTAGCGGTTCCCGCGGTGACACTTCAGTTTTTTATCCCTGCCCGATTTGTTAATATCTTGACCTTTTGAAGGATAGGCGGCTCGAACGCCTGGCAGCTGTTTTTTGGGAAGGTGTTGTTCGGAAGCTATCTTCAAATTGTCAGCGTGAATGATCTTTAGTTTGGAATGATCCCGGAGGTCGAGGATTTCATAACGTTTTTTCCGAGGTTTTCATAATCCTATATGGGCCATCCCATTTGGGTATAATTTGCGATGAGCACCTGGCGGTTTCACGCTCTTCAGATAACATCGCATACCGACGATTATAGTCCGTTGACGGGGATGACGCCTATGTTGCTCTTGCTCCATCTGTTGGTTTCGTTGGTCGAGGGCATAGCGGATTATGTCAAAAATCTTGAAAGATCGTTCAGCTAGTTGCTGATTTGCTTCTGCCATTTCGGAAGATGTTAGGACTGCCGGGTCGGTTTGGTCGGGCAAATCAAAAGGTAGACGCTTGTCGTAGTGATAGAGAACGAAATGAGGGGTGTCCCCGATGGACACATTATAGCCATTGTTGATGGCTGTTTGTACCATGGGAAGGGAATCATCCCATGTACGGGAGGATGCATCGACAACGTGGCGCAGGGCTTCCAAGATCTTTCGATTGTGCCTTTCCACTAAGCCGTTTGCCTGCGGATGGTATGCCACAATGTGTGTATTTTTAATTTTACACATGTTACAGAGTGACTCGAACAGTTTGGAAGTGAAACTAAGGGCGTTATCCGAGATTAGGATGGAAGGAGTGGTATGATTTTGGATGACGCGTTCCACTAGGGCTCTTGCCACAGTTTCCGAGGTCTGGTCTGGAATGGCGGCTACTTCGCTGTAACGCGAGAAGTGGTCCGTAAACACAATGATGTACTGATTTCCCTTTGAGTTTTGGGAAATGGTCCCAGTATATCCATTCCAGTTCTTTGCCAGGGCCTTTGGCATACTGGATATTTATGCATCGGAGCTGTGGATGGTACGTTGCCCTTATGCTTTAAACACGACGGACATTCGGCGATGTATTCTTGTACCTTTTGTTCATCTCGGGAAAGTGGTATCGCTCCAAAAGACTCTTGATGGTGCGATCCGGCCCCATGTGTCCATACAAAGGTGAGTCGTGACAAAGTCCAATGGCTATATCGACGAGATCCTTTGGTATCTCCACGAGGTCATTTCCATCTTCGTTCCTGAAATGTACGAGCCCATCTTTGAGGTTGTACTGTTCTTTTACCTTCGATGGTTCCTTTTGTTCCAGGCGCGCCCGAAGGTTTGGGTGTGTTGGTCCTGTTGTTGGGAGTATTGCAGACACTCGTAGTCGAACACAGGAAGAATTCCTATTTTATTCACTCGGGCGTCGGGCTTGAGTCTCGACAATCCGTCTGGAATAACTTGCAGTTTTCCCGGTTTGTATACGATTTTCGCTGCAAAGTCCTGAATCAACAGAGCCCATCTACTCAATCGTCCTTCAAGTAGCTTGTCCTTGAAGAGGTACGTGAGTGGCTTATGATCAGTCTTGATGGTTACATTGTAAGAGTCGGATTTATTATTATAGACCTTTACAAGTTTACGTAGATAATTAACTAAATGCCAGGGTCACCAGCGCCCAAATGCTAGATTGGCATCCAGCACTGCGGCACAAAAATTAATTTTTATAAAAGAAGGGAAGGACTGATTATAAAATCATCAATATGAATTTTGTATTTTATTGACAACAATTAATAACTATGCAACAATTATTTATAAATGCAAAGGGGATTTTTACCCGTAACAACTTTGATGGACATATAAATGCGAGATTAAATAATGGCCCGTTTAGCTAATATATAACAGTCTGCAAATAATACTGATAATAATAATAAATATGTAATAATACAAATAATAATAGTACAAATGATATGTAACACTAATAGTAATAAACAACTAATAATAGCCACAATGACAACCTTGTCTGCAAAGAGACAGACAAGAATACTGTAAGTGATATTTCAGAGAAAAAGAATAATAAAAATGGCAAAAATTAATAATTAATATACATATGCTATATAGGCCCAGTAACCTGTGGATGATAAATTACAGTTGATTCTCATTATGGGATTGTGTTAAGTTGAATGGGAAAACTAAGGAAGTATGTAGGCCACCTGCTAAGAAAATACATGAAACATAATAGGCTTATATTATAAAGTAAAATATACTAAGAAAATTAATAGGCAGGCCTATGCCTCTTCAATATAATAGAGCTGAGGTTAATCTAAAACAAAGGCTACGGTAGGCCTCAGCTAGGCTAGTTACAATTTGGCTTTTGCCTAGATAGACCTAACTTAGCCTAAGGTAATTTATTGTATGAATTGTACCGTAATATTTATAGTATGAATCTTACAGTACTAATCACAAACACTATAAGGCTTGTTAATCTCTGCAGTATGCGGTATTGCATACAGATATGCAATAGTAAAGAATATAAACATTATAAATAGGAACTTACCACGAAGAACCTTTGCTTGCTGGCGCCATGTTTTCAAATAATAAAATGTGTAAACGCGGCGTCCTTTGTGTTGTTGTACATAAGCTTGTTTTTACTATACAATTTTACCAACAAGCCAAAATAATCCTTAAAAGCCAATTCATGTCTAGTCACACCACACTGAATGCTTAAGAATTAAATTTGATCACTGGACATGTTTAACTTGTATTTATTTATTTATTTAGATTTAAATATTTCACTCATGCCAATTTGTGGCAGTTTTCACTAATAAAAAAATAATCTTGTGGTGCAAGGCACTACAAGTACTGCCCCCCAAAAACATGGTTGTCAGGGGTAAAAAAAAAACACAAATGTCAAAGCGCACTGGCTTACGAATGACTCTTCCAGAACGAGTCATTGTTTGCTTTTGGACGGCAATATCCTGCAGCACTGGTTCTGAAGGCATGGATGGTGCTACAGGTGCAGTAGGGACATTGGGGGAAGGGGATTCTTGGTGCCTGTGCAATGGGGCCACTGGCTGGTTCAAAGACAGTTGGTTGCGATAATGAAGGAGAATTGGAAGAGGGATGATAGATTGTTGTACCCTCGGATGAGGTGGTGGTACATAGGATTTAGGAAGGGTAGATTGCTGTACCTGTATATGAGATGAAGGTACAGAAGGTTGAGGAGGGATAGGTTGCTGTACCTGTATTTGAGGTGGAGGTACAGAAGATTGAGGAGGGATAGGTTGCTGTACCTGTATTTGAGATGGAGGTACAGAAGATTGAGGAGGGATAGGATCTTTTGTTGGAGAAAAATCAAGGTATGCTGGTTTCAAGCGGTCCACAGAAACGGTTTCACGCTTGCCCACCTTGTCAATGATGAAAGTTTTGGGTTGAAGTTTAGCAAAAACAGCTCTTCGCAGCCCTTGAGGGACCAACGGTCGAATATGCTCAGTCGAGACGTCACACAAAATTTGTAAGTCTGACTTGGGTTCAACTGGTAAAGAGCGGACTTGCAACGAAGTGGGTGAATTAATAAGAGCTTGGAGGTCTGTATCCGTGGACTGAGCCTTAGCCATCTCTGAAAGGTTGATGTGAGAGTGTCCAGGGTCAGAAATTGCTGAGATGCGAGACAGCGCATCCGGCACAACATTCAAAGAACCTGAAATGTGTCGAATGTCTGAAGTAAATTGAAGAATAAAATCAAGGTATCTTCTCTCAGTAGGAGCATGAGAGTCTGATTGAGAATGGAGAGCAAATATTAACGGACGATGATCCGTAAAAATGCTAAAGTCACGTCCTTCCAGGAATGATCTGAAATGACGGATGGAGAGGTATATCGCCAGCAACTCTCGACCGAAAGTGCTGTACCTCATTTGTGAAGGTGAGAGCTTGCGTGAAAAGAATGCGAGAGGTTCCCAAACGCCTGAAACAAGCTGCTGGAGCACTCCTGACACGGCAACGTCAGAGGCATCAGTGGCTAAGTTCAGAGGAGCGTCTGGTTGAGGGTGAACAAGGCATGTAGCTTGTGCTATAGCCTCTTTTGCTTGTGAAAAAGCATTGGTAGCTTCGGGGTTCCACAAAACTACAGTGGATCTGCCCCTTTTTGATTGGCGAAGAAGAGAGGTTATGGGTGCAAGAATGTTTGCACACTGAGGAATGAAGCGATGGTAGAAGTTTACCATCCCTAAGAAGCGGCGAAGTTGCTTTTGAGTTTGCGGTTGTGGGAAAGACCTTATCACAGATACTTTATTTTCGAGAGGAGAGATGCCCTTCGAAGTAACCTTGTGTCCTAAGAAGGTGAGTTCATCTACAGCAAAGACACATTTTTCAGGGTTTAGCAATACACCATATTCTGCCAACCGAGAAAAAACTAAGCGTAAATGTTGAATATGTTCTGAGGGAGAAGAACTTGCGATGAGAATGTCATCGACATATGTGAAAGTGAAGGAGAGACCTCTCAACACTTCATCATGAAGCGTTGAAAAGTTTGGGCCGCATTACGCAGTCCGTATGGCATTTTTGTCATTTCAAATAACCCAAAAGGGGTTGTTATAGCAGTTTTATGTATGTCTTCAGGGTGTACAGGAATTTGATGAAAGGCTCGCACCAAGTCAAGGCGTGAAAATACTGTGGTGCCATGGAGAGCAGAAGTAAAATCGTGTAAGTGAGGAAGGGGATAGCGATCTGGAATCGTGTTGTCATTCAAAGCACGATAATCTCCACATGGACGCCAGTCTCCAGGTGTAGGTTTTGGGACCATGTGTAAAGCAGAGGCATACGGGCTACTTGAAGGCCGTATAATACCGAGTTCGAGCATGTGTTCAAACTCTCGTCTCACAATTGCAAGACGATCTGGAGCTAAGCGACGTGGGCGGGTGAAAACAGGTGAGCCTACCGTATCAATACGGTGGACAACAGAGTGTTTAATAGGGGTATCCTTAGAACAGGGTTGAGTAAGGGAAGAAAATTCATTTAGGAGCTGCTCTATAGCAGGTGAGCACTGTGGCAGAGAACTTGCCAATAATGAAGAGGGGTGCGCGGTAGGAGAACCAATTACTGAAAGATGTGTGGCATTATCAATTAATTGTGCTCTACGAACATCAACTAATAAATCATTAGCAGAAAGAAAATCAGAGCCTAACATTGGGGTATATACATCCGCGACAAGAAATATCCAGCGGAAAACACGTCTAAGTCCAAGAGAAACTGAAATAGAACGACGTCCATAAGTGTGAATAGATGAAGAATTAGCTGCACGTAAAATGAAAGGAGAAGGTCCGTTTGCACGGTCTGCGGCTGTTGCAGGAATAACACTGTATTGAGCTCCAGTTCAATAAGGAATGCATAGCCTGAAAGTGGATCATGCAAGGTGAACGTTGGACCAGGTGGTGCAGTAGTTTGTGAATCATTAAATTTTTGTGGAGGAAGGTTAGTATTGCTGTGGGAAGGAGTTTGTGTTGTATTTGAAGGATTAGTTGTAGGTATTAAATTAGTTGTGGTTGAATAAGTAGGTTGCAATTCTTTAACTTTACTTGCATACGTATGTGTTGGTTTACAGTGTTAAATGAGGTAGTTGAGTGCGTAGTAATAGGTTGTTGATTATTTGTGGTAAAGGTTGGGTTGGTTGAGCTAGAGTAATACTTAGTTAAAATTGAGGTAGAATTAGATGGAGTAGTGGTAGGGTTAGTTGAAGAAAGGATAGGTTGAGAGGCTGAGAGGCTGTAGCGTCAGACGCCTGTGACACCAGCCTAGTTAGTTTAAAGGAGGATTAGGAGTCCATGGACAAGGTGTGAGACAGCGCGTTGCACGATCTTTAAACTTTTCATGATACCAGCAAGGGGGGGTATGAACAGTAGACTGAGGTAAGGAAATAGGTTGAGAATGAGGCTGAGTAGTGGGATTGAGGATTGAGGATGAGGTAAGGCTAATAGATTTGAATTAGGAGCAACCAACTGACCTGTTTGCGGTGGCTGTGGTTGTAGTAGAACGAGGCGTTGTCCAGGTTCATATTGGGAGGCTCTATTTGGACCAGAGGGTCGTCCTCGTCTTGAAGAACTTCTCTCTCGTTCCCTGTTGTTAGCTAGCTCTATTCGGAGAGCTTTAAATTTCTTTAATTGTTTGTAGAATTTCGTTGGATACTTTAAGACATTGTGCGGCCAGACTCTGAGTGTCGTCCTGCGTGGCACAGATTTGGGGGTGATGGGTGTGGTTATCTACTTGGCCAAGGTGGATTTCAATCATCATCTTATCAGCTGTTTTGGCCATAGTGAGGAGGTCTGTATCTTCTGGCATACAACGGAGCATTGGTCGTAGGGCAGTGGGGAGACCATTGAGGAAGCGGCGTCGCATTAAGGGTGAGTTTTTATCGTCTTCATTGGTCTGTCCAGCCAGGTCTTGCAGATGCCTCAGGAAGGCTGTTGGCGTTTGATCCCCAAGAACTTGGTCCTTGAGTAGAGCATTGAGTCGCTCTTCTTCTGATTGGCCGAGTCTCCTGACTAACTCGCTGAGGAGGCTCTCAAAAGCTTGGTCAGACGGAGGCAATAGAGTCACATCCCGCACTACTTTGTATACTAGTGTAGGCAGGAGGTTCTTTGTGATAAGGAACTTGGTTCGTGGGTCCGTAATTCCTTTTATCGCGAAATAATCCCGCAGTTGACTCACAAAGATTCCAGGCTCTTCAGCGGTGAATTGTGGAGTGGTAGGCTGATACATTGTTAGAAGGTCTGTTATAGGTGGTGAATTTGGAGTACCACCGTTGGATGATCCTAGGGTTGTTGTTGTTGTGGGTCATTGTGGCTATTATTTGTTACAAGGTACTAAAAAAATTAAAATGTGTCAAAAACTGACAAGATTTCAACAAATGTTGTTGAATGTAAATAATGGCTTCAGGTAAGCTTGGTTGAGTATGAGACTCAATTGGAGTTATGAATGTCAATAACAAAAAGTTACGTAAAAAATTTTTTTTTATGATGTAGCCCAATATTAGCAGAAAAATAGTCTGCGTATAGGCTGTTTGCAAAATATAAGTAAATTTGCACAAAAAAACTTTAGAAAACGCTGATTTTATAAAAAGGCAAAATAAAAGGAATATATTTTGCAATAGAATACACTTCCAGTACAGGTGAGTGCTTAGTACTAGTGAATTTAATAAAATTATAGATGCAGACTGAATATATTGACAAAAATTGAGGAAAAACTTTTAGAAATTTTTTTTGCATAAATTACGGTGTTTGGTCACTCCGGGAGGGTCACCAATTGTAAGTGTCGGTTTTATTATTATAGACCTTTACAAGTACGTAGATAATTAACTAAATGCCAGGGTCACCAGCGCCCAAATACTAGATTGGCATCCAGCACTGCGGCGCAAAAATTAATTTTAATAAAAAAGGGGAGGACTGATTATAAAATCATCAATATGAATTTTGTATTTTATTGACAACAATTAATAAACTATATGCAACAATTATTTATAAATGCAAAGGGGATTTTTACCCGTAACAACTTTGACATATAAATGCGGAATTAATAATGGCACCGTTTAGCTAATATATAACAGTCTGCAACTAATACTGATAAAATAATAAATATGTAATAATACAAATAATGTACAAATAATATAAATAATAATAATAACCCTAATAATAGCCACAATGACAACCTTGTCTGCAAAGAGACAGACAAGAATACTGTAAGTGATATTTCAGAGAAAAAGAATAATAAAAATGGCAAAAATTAATAATTAATATACATATGCTATATAGGCCCAGTAACCTGTGGATGATAAATTACAGTTGATTCTCATTACGGGATTGTGTTAAGTTGAATGGGAAAACTAAGGAAGTATGTAGGCCACCTGCTAAGAAAATACATGAAACATAATAGGCTTATATTATAAAGTAAAATATACTAAGAAAATTAATAGGCAGGCCTATGCCTCTTCAATATAATAGAGCTGAGGTTAATCTAAAACAAAGGCTACGGTAGGCCTCAGCTAGGCTAGAGTTACAATTTGGCTTTTGCCTAGATAGACCTAACTTAGCCTAAGGTAATTTATTGTATGAATTGTACAGTAATATTTATAGTATGAATCTTACAGTACTAATCACAAACACTATAAGGCTTGTTAATCTCTGCAGTATGCGGTATTGCATACAGATATGCAATAGTAAAGAATATAAACATTATAAATAGGAACTTACCACGAAGAACCTTTGCTTGCTGGCGCCGTGTTTTCAAATAATAAAATGTGTGAACGGCGTCCTTTGTGTTGTTGTACATAAGCTTGTTTTTACTATACAATTTTACCAACAAGCCAAAATAATCCTTAAAACCAATTCATGTCTAGTCACACCACACTGAATGCTTAAGAATTAAATTTGATCACTGGACATGTTTAACTTGTATTTATATTTATTTAGATTTAAATATTTCACTCATGCCAATTTGTGGCAGTTTTCACTAATAAAAAATAATCTTGTGGTGCAAGGCACTAAAACATCGTAGCCATAGACGATATTTCGGAATTTTTTCAAAGCCCAATATACCGCTAGGGCCTCTCGGTCCGTAGTGGAATAATTCCGTTGAGGTGGAGAGAAGTTGACTGGCATAAGCAATGGGTAATTCCACACCGTCTACGTCCTGTAACAGGACGGCTCCTAGTCCATAGGAGGAAGCATCTGTGGCTATGATGAAGGGTCTTGTGTAATCAAGATATTGTTAAATGGGATGACAGGTTAGTTTATTAATTAAAGTTTCAAAGGCATGTTGGTGATCGGATTCCCAGTTAAATTTCGAATTTTTCTGGAACAAATTAGTAATAGGTTTAGCAATATTCGAAAATTGGGGGATAAAGTTCCGATAAAATCCGACAAAACCAATAAATGCACGGGCGTCGTCGATGGTCTTGGGTACAGGGTACCTTTCCAGGGCTTCGAGTTTGGCTGGATCAGGTTTAATTCCTGTGGACGAGAGTAGGAATCCTAGGTATACCAGGGATTCTTGTAAAAAATTGCACTTTGCAAGCTTCAGTTTAAGGTGTGCTTTTCTCAAGTTTGATAGCACATTCTGAAGGCGTTGAAAGTGTGTTTTTATGTCCGAACTGTAGACGATAATATCGTCAAGATAAACGAGAGCTTCGACACCTAATAGGTCGGAAAGGACTATATTCATCAACCTAGAGAAATTAGCAGGCCCATTTCGGACTCCGAAAGGTAAAACCTGGAATTCGTAATGGCCTCGGTTAGTGGAGAAAGCAGTCAATGCCCGAGATTCGGGACTGACCTCCATTTGCCAATAACCCGATGCTAAATCGAGGGATGAAAAGAAGTTCGCTTTCCCTACGTTCAGAATTGTTTCCTGCATGTTTGGAATCGGGAAACGGTCTGGGATGGTAATGTTGTTCAGGCGTCTAAAATCTATACAAGGGCGAGATGTTCCGTCCTTTTTGGAAACGAGAATCATGGGAGCGGACCAGGGACTAGCTGAAGGCTGAATGACATCCTGCTCCAACATGTCCTTGATGTGTTCCTCAATAGTGACTAACTGGGAATGTGGAACCCGATAGGGAGGAATGAAAATGGGTTTGGAATTGGGTTCCAACTTGATTTCAAAAGGAACCAAATTAGTTCGGCCTAGAGGATCTCCTTTTAGGGCAATCACATCTCTATTTCTTATCAGGAAATCGAGAAGTGATTCCATTAGTTTGGGATCCTGTAAGCTGGTGACTCCTGAAGGGAGTGCTCCAGACATTTCTTATATTCTTCTTTTAGTACTGAAGGATTTAATTCTAAGGAACTGGAAACACGATTTATCATACTGATGGGGAAATCTGAATCTACTTCTACTGTGGAAACAGTTCCTATTTTCTGATTTGAAGTTAATTCTATAGGACTTTCTCCTTTGTTTAAACAAACAACAGGGATAGCTGAATTCTGACTCTGACTAAGGACTTGGGCAATAAGAACATCTCTTTTGAAATTACTTTTCTCTGTAATCAGAGTACGCTCTGACTCTAATAATTTTCCTTGACTGTTAACTACTTTTGCTAGGAAACAAATCTTCTCATAAGGTGCTACTGTTATATGCTCGGTAGGGCATATGAAAAATTGTGAATCTGATTCTGGTTCGGCAACTAAAATTTGCCTTATTGGCTGACTGGAAACTGGCTGACTGGAAACTGGCTGACTGGAAACTGGCTGACTGGAAACTGGCTGACTGGAAACTGGCTGACTGGAAACTGGCTGACTGGAAACTGGCTGACTGGAAACTGGCTGACTGGAAACTGGCTGACTGGAAACTGGCTGACTGGAAACTGGCTGACTGGAAACTGGCTGACTGGAAACTGGCTGACTGGAAACTGGCTGACTGGAAACTGGCTGACTGGAAACTGGCTGACTGGAAACTGGCTGACTGGAAACTGGCTGACTGGAAACTGGCTGACTGGAAACTGACTGACTGGAAACTGACTGACTGGAAACTGACTGACTGGAAACTGACTGACTGGAAACTGACTGTCTGGAAACTGACTGTCTGGAAACTGACTGTCTGGAAACTGACTGTCTGGAAACTGACTGTCTGGAAACTGACTGTCTGGAAACTGACTGTCTGGAAACTGACTGAAAACTGGCTGTGTTGATCCAACTGGATTCAACAACTGGAACTGATTACCCTGGGGTCTGATTTCTGGAGCGGTTGTCCCTCTGGATGCAACCGGCTGACTTGATCTGCTATCAAGTGGAAGGGGTTTCCTATTTCTTTCGGAAATCTGAACTGAGCTAAGTCTATTAGCATTAAGTTGTCTGTCATTCTCGCGGAGATGGTGTGTCCTATTTCGACACTTTACTAACTTTCCGGCTGGGTAAATCTCCATTGATTCCGGTTAAAAAATTCATACCTAGTAGGATGTTTGTCTGAAAGGTGGCGACTGTGTCCACTATACAACATTTCGCGGGGTATACCGCGTTTCCAACTTCTAAATATAACTCAATTTCTCCATATGTGGGTATGGGTGTGCCCGTAACTCCTCTGAGTTGGCAGGATGAGCCTTAAGTTCATATTTGTAATTTGTACTCGCGTAAATCATCTACACATTGTTTCTTAATTAACGTCGCGTGTGCTCCTGTATCTAGGAGAGCAGTTAATTCTTGGTTATCGGTGCTACAATTTATTATTAAATCTAGGAGGTCCGCACCTATTATCCTGATGGGGAGTTTGTGTGCGTATCTGGGCTCATTACTGTAATTTAGGAGGGAGGAGGTTGAACTGCCGCCTCCAATGTAGGGTCTAAAAAAGGGCTCGAATGGTCTTCTATGGGAGAATCTGGGTCATATTCTACGGGAATATCATACGCTGGAGTGTGTTCTTGAAAACTGTTCTCTGGGGAAAATGATTCCTCCCCGGGTACTTCTACGTACCGAACTAGTTGACCTTGCTGGTTGTATTGAGGTTTGTACATGGGGTAAGAGTGTGGTTGACCCTGTGGTCGTGATCTATTGGGTTGGTAGTTCGACTGAGGCTGGGAATGGACTGGTTTCTGGGGATTGGATGACTTTTGGGATACGTTTTGGGAACGTGGTTGGTTTGGTTTCTGAAAGTGGGGTCTATACCCTGCAGGGGCTTTATCAGCACACTTTTGGCGATCGCCACGGCGATGACCATGTTCGTGACAGTGGGAGCAATACGAGGGGTAATTACATTGACTTATCATGTGCCCAAAACTATCGCAGTTAAAACACTGTGGAGGAGGGCGTGTATTCTGGGTTTGGGGGGCTTGTTTCTGGGGTGTTCCCTGCATTAGCCTCGATTTATATGGTTGTTGTTGTTGGTGTTGTGGCTGCTGCTGCTGAATATAATGTACAGGGGTACGCTGGAGGGTGTTCTTGAAAACTGTTCTCTGGGGAAAATGATTCCTCCCCGGGTACTTCTACGTACCGAACTAGTTGACCTTGCTGGTTGTATTGAGGTTTGTACATGGGGTAAGAGTGTGGTTGACCCTGTGGTCGTGATCTATTGGGTTGGTAGTTCGACTGAGGCTGGGAATGGACTGGTTTCTGGGGATTGGATGACTTTTGGGATACGTTTTGGGAACGTGGTTGGTTTGGTTTCTGAAAGTGGGGTCTATACCCTGCAGGGGCTTTATCAGCACACTTTTGGCGATCGCCACGGCGATGACCATGTTCGTGACAGTGGGAGCAATACGAGGGGTAATTACATTGACTTATCATGTGCCCAAAACTATCGCAGTTAAAACACTGTGGAGGAGGGCGTGTATTCTGGGTTTGGGGGGCTTGTTTCTGGGGTGTTCCCTGCATTAGCCTCGATTTATATGGTTGTTGTTGTTGCTGTTGTGGCTGCTGCTGCTGAATATAATGTACAGGGGTTTCTCTACCCTTTCGGTAGTTTTGGTTTGCTAAATCGGGGTAATGTTCTTGGGTTTTGTTTATGGCTACACTTACAGGTTTGTCAACATTTAAAAACTCCTGAAACTTTTTTCAGGTGCTCCGGGTAGGTTTTGGTAAATGGTTGTGGATACTATTAGATTTCTTTGTTTCGAAGTGAAAGTTATGCCACATGCATTTTCTGCGGGCCGGAGGGCTTCTCCTACAAGTTTATGTGTACGTGTAATAAAAATTTTTAAATCTTCGTTTCTGTTCCTCTTTCTTCCATTTAGCTTGGAAGACTGCTTCTAACGGGCTAAGGGTTGTGCAAGGGTTATTTCTTTAAAAAATTCTAATAAGTTTTGTTTAAATCGTCCCATGTTGTAGCTTCGCTAATTGATGGGACGTAAGTGACTGTGTCATGAGCATTCCTTCTTTCGGGTCAATAAATCTTTTTGCTTCTCTAATTTTTATATCATCATCGGTAATATTTCGCGTAAGAAATGTTGCTCTAAAGATTCAACCCAAGGTCTTACGCGTGGTTCAACAAAACGATTATCTATGGTCCCCTTAAAAATTAAAACAGTATGAGGAAGGTTTACTAGTCTGCCTAAGTTAATGTATGCTAGGGCGGGGGTTTGAGACTGAGACATATTGGCTTGTGTGTTTGGGAGTATGTTTGAAGGGCGCGGGGTAGGTGGAAAAATGGGTGTAGGTAAATTTTCGATGTCAGAAAGCGCACCGTCTGAATCGCTCATATGTGAAGGTACTTATTAATGTGTTCTAATTAGGTCTGCTTGACCGATCTTAATTTATGGAATGATCACTTAAGGGGTTTTCCTAATTACACTATCTAAAAAAAATAAACGCACAACAATTTGCCTAACTAGGGGAAAATTTGAAAAGATTGTAAACAAAAATAAAAATGCAAACAAAATTTCACTCGAATGTACGTGAAGGTATGGTAATACTATGTTTGGTACATTAAATAAAATTATACTATACTAACTAGAATAGTAAAAATAACTGACAATAATTCTGTGGCAATAATGTTTTCAATAAAACAAAAATGTATCACTGGTGTCTGAAGTGTTCAGTGTTTTGTTAATTCTGGCTCAATATTAAATATTAACTGTTAATAATAATGACTTTTCAAATGTTTAGAAATTATTTTAAAAAAGTTTTGTACTTAACAAGATTCCTACGGCGAAATCCTTAGAGACGTGTCCTGAAGACGTGTCTTGCTGGCCACTTGTTCCTGGATGAAAACTAGGCGTGGAGAACTTGGAGTCGTGACGCACCGGTTCAAGGGTGGATGTGACGAACTAGAAGTCGTGACACGCCGGTCCAAGGGTGGATGTGACGAACTAGAAGTCGTGACACGCCGGTCCAAGGGTGGATGTGACGAGCTAGAAGTCGTGACACGCCGGTCCAAGGGTGGATGTGACGAGCTAGAAGTCGTGACACGCCGGTCAACTGGGTGTTGGTTCTGGTTCCAGGGTCTGGAAGACGAAGAATCCTGGAGTCGTGAAGATCCTGGTTTAAAGGGTCGCCAGTTGTTAACCCCTCCGTCTATGGCCCGTGTTGGTTCGAAGTCGACGGGGGTTTACAGTAGTTAGGTGGCAGCAACGGATGTGTGACTTGAAGTAGTTTTCTTCTATATTACACTCCGAGTTCTTCTATAGTGGCTCGGAGGACTCTGATAGACTTACTAAAAATGCTGAAGGTTCCGGATTCTTCTTCTAGAGCGTATCCGGAAAGTTTTAACGACTAAGTTCTTCTGAAGAGAGCAAGGCTCGAAGGATAAGATAAAAACTATCTTTTACTGTAGTAATTTACTGCTAAAATGTACAGGTAGTGCTCAGCCTCTGAATTAGCTTCTGAATGACAATGGAATAATTTTAGTGGGTTTATATACCCAAAAACTGCTAACATTATTATTATTAAATGCTAAAAAGGCTGTATTATTTTTGCACAATATTTAAAAATAAGTAAATTTTTTAGCTGTGGTAAGGCTGGAACGAGTAAGCAAAATATTTGAAGACGAAACCATATTTTTATCTTAAACCGCGACTTTTCAGATCTGATGTTATCATGATCTGCCAAGTTAACTAAAAGTGGAAATCGGACTATGCATCTTTACACTAAAATATGCATATGAGTGAAATTTTAAGGTTTAAGATGTACAATTTTAATGCTTAGGCAAGACATGATCTCATTGTTTATAACGAAAGAGTGTATACAAAATGTGAACATTGCAAAACTTAAACAGGATTCCTTATTAAGCGAAATCTAAAAAAATGATTATGAGATTTTAAAAAACAACAGGTCACCAATTATTTAGCAAAGTAGAAAGCAATCAAAAAATTTATCCAAACTCGCGTTGGGCGATTTTGGTCCTTATGTAAAAATGAATACACACACGTACATACATATGAGTATAGGCATTATATAAAGTTAAGTATATAAGAATATACAGGATTATATAAATACATGAACCATATAACACATGAATTTTTAAAAATGAATACTTTTTCTGACAATGGATACAGAGACTATATAAATGAATACAAGAATTACATGAAGGATAAGATGATATAGGAATATGGGAATTATTTATGGTTCATTTTTACATATATATATATACATATATATATATATAATATTACATATATATATATATATATATAACATATTATATATATATATATATAACATATATATATAATTATATATAATATATATATATATATAATATATATAATATATCTGCATATATATATAATATATACATATATATATATATACATACATATATATACATACAATATATACATACATATATATACATACATATATACATAAATATAATACATATATATATATACATATATATATAGACATACATATATATATACATATATATATACATTATACATATATACATATATATATATATA
>JAJOZX010021979.1:0-25929 GCA_023014485.1 Bathynomus jamesi
CAAAGTGCAATACCCACCTTATCCCACCAAACACTAAGCAACACCTTCCGAGGATGAAGATTTGGTTTTGGCTGTGGTGTCGCTGGTTCTCTCGGCACAAACCCACTGTCGACGGCGCTTACATTCGGTACAGTATCCACTTTTCATCACCAGTCACTAAACGGTGCAAAAACGGATCTTGGAGTTCACGGGAATGAAGAGGTGTGCTAATGTTTACCCGCACCCTCAGATTGTCGACCGACAATTCATGTGGCACCCATTTTCCTAACTTAGGCACTTTCCCGAGTTGTTGCAAATGTCGATGGATGGTGGACGGGGATGAATTGAGTTTCTGGGCCAATTCTTCGACAGTTTTGAACAGTCTTCTTCAAGTGCGGCTAACAGCGGATCATCATCGAACTTAGGTGGGCGTCCAGAGCGTGCTGCATCTGTCAAACAGCAGTCACCATTCCTAAACTTTTGAAACCATCTTTGACATTTCCTCACATGCAGAATATCGTTGCCATAAACTTCCTGAATGTTTCGCGTTGCTTCAGTAGCACTATTCCATTTTTTGAACTCGTAAAGCATTATATGCCTGATATGCTCTTCTGATACCGCCACGTTTATGAGGGGTTCACATAAAGCAAAACACACGTCTTCACTGGTCAAGGTCTGTAAAGTATGTAGCGAAACTCTATAGATCTCTTAGATATAACCTTCGGAAAATTTATGCTTAAACGAGTAGGACTAGTTTAAACTTATTCTATCGTAAAAAACATTACTTATGGGATGACCCTAATAATATATATATATATATAATATATATATATATATCTATATATATATATATATATATATATATATATATATATACCTCATTTTTTCATTTGTTTCGTTCTCTCTCGTCTTGCGCGGAATATCTCCTATACCAGGGTCGTTCTTTACGTTAATTATACTGCGTATTTGCAGTTAAATGTGTGTGTTATATATATATATATAATATATATATATATATATATATATATATATATAATATATATATACATACATACAGGGTGTCCCATAAGTCCGGCATCATAGGAGAAATTCATATTTTTCTATTTGTACAAACCATAATTCTATGCCGAGATGCCAATTTCCCGTCCACATTCTGTTCAGTGACGAGGCTGTTTTTTATGGAAATGGTGAGTTAAATCGACAGAACACCCCGCTACTGGTCTCAAAACACCCTCAGTGGTATACCTCTTCAAAGGAACAAGGTGCATCTCGGGTGATGGTATGGTGTGGCATTTGGAAAGGATCGCATCATAGGCCCCCTCTTTTCGATGAACATGTCACTGGAGGCACCTACCTACGTATGCTCAAGGAAGAAGCATTTCCCAGTGTCTTGAACGAAGAAGGAAATTTCCCAACATGGTTCCAGCAAGACGGCGCTCCTGCACATTACAGCACCCAAGTAAGGGAATACTTGTACCAACAATTCCCTGGTCATTGGATAGGACGTCGAGGGCCGTGGAATGGCCAGCTAGAAGCCAGGATCTCACGCCACTAGATTTTTATCTCTGGGGCCACTTGAAAGCGCTGGTATACGCAGAGAAAATTAGGAGTGTTGAACATTTGCGGCAACGCATTATTGGGGCATGTAACACCATTACTCCTGACATCATTCACCGTGGCTTGCTGACTGGGTATCACGTCTGAATTTGTGTATTGAAAACAATGGTGGACATATTGAGCACGTTCTGTAAATAAAAGCTTTTGTTTTGCCTTTTTTATTATTTTTCCTATGATGCCGGACTTATGGGACACCCTGTATATATATATATATATATATATATATTAGGGTGCTTCGAAAATATGAAGTATTAATGTGATTGTCCGACCCTATCATTTTGTGCAGTTGATATATACAAAACCCTTGTGGTAGAATATGAGTTTTCATATGACACCATTTAGAGTGCGCATGCGCAGTAAATTTCCCTTCTGGCGCATCAACACTGTCACTCTCTTCTAACCAGCACAAACCTGTATTCAGTGCTGCTTGCATCTGCAAAAGTGTTCACTACAGAAGTTTGTGTATATTTCTGGAGTGGTTTATTCATCTATTTGTTGCATTTCAGGCTGTTTTTGTTAATGAAATAATCATGTCCGAAACACTTAAACCAGCTGCTCATGAAAAACACTAGTTTGGCTCGTTGGGCAGTGTATACCTGAACTCCCTCAAAGTAAACTTCAATCGATAGGTGATAGAAAAGAAGAGAGAGGCTATCATCATAATGTTAGAAAAAACATTGAAGGAGAGTATTAAGAGAACAACAAATTCGATCCTTGATGTCTGAATAAAGCAAGAATCCCTACGTCATACGAGTGAGGTGTGAATAAAAGCTCGAAAACTTCACTCGAAATGGCAAAACCTCAACAAAAGCATCGCTCTGGAATCCGATACTGCTCTGAAACAGAGAAAAGAGTTTCAAGACATCGTTCACCAACAAGCCATGAACCTAATATCCATACAAGAAGATAAAGACTTCTTGATTGCTCAGCGGAACCAGGGCTGCGAGGTCTTATGACAGGTACCCATTCAGCTAGCAAAAAAGGAGGAAGGCGTGCAGAGCGAGCGGAAAAGGAACGTCAAAGAAGAGAAAAAGCAGAGAGGGACAAAGAAGCTAATGAAGAGACAGTCTACCTAGTATCTCATGGCAGCAGCAGCAGCAGCAGCAGTTCGACAAGTATTTTGAAACACGAACACGAATCAGTAATAGAAGGGCAACCCAAATACTTATTCCATTTGCAAAACAGGTAGGAGTTAATGTCCGTGAACTTTTTCTGAATCCCAGTGTCATCAGGATGCAGAGGATGAACATCAGAAGACCTTAGCTGAAGAAATCCGACGTTCATCTTCTCCTGGGGTTTCCTCTTCTATTGCACTGGGTAGGAAAATGTAGATCGCTTGCCCATTCTTGTATATGGAGAAAACTGCCCAAATTACTCGCAATTCCGAAGCTACCGAACTCAAAGGCTGATGCAATGACCCATATCATTATAGAAACAGTTGACGAATAGAACTTACGTGATCAGGTTAAAGGACTGTGTTTTACCGCAGTGAATACTGGAACGTTTGGTGGGGTTGCACTTCAGTACTTCAGTAGAGCGTGAACTAAATAAAAAAGTGCTTCACATCGCATGCTGCCGCCGTCATAGACACGAGCTGATCCTTGAAAAAAAGTATTCACTTCGGTTGTGCATGTGTCAAAAGGGCCGAATATCACGATTTTCAGCTCTTTTCGAGACTACTGACCAAACATTCGCCTCTATGATTATACGACGGGTGTTAATGATGATCCCATATTTTAATCGAATTAACCTCTTAACGTCTGAATTTTTTTTGTAGGGTTAAGTTATGAGTACGTGTATGAGAAACGGTACAAATTCGACCCAGTCGTCCAAAAGAGGTTAACGACTGGAAGCAAAAGATCATTTGCTTTGCAAAGAGGGTCATTCAAGAACAATTGCCCTGAGATGACTACAAAGAACTGCTAGAATTAGTCACCATCTTTCTAGTAGTAGTACCACCGCAAGGCTTCGGTTTCGGGCACCGGGACCAGTTTCATCACGTGCACGCTGGATGGCAAGAGCATTGTACTCCACTAAAGATGTGGATGTTTTATGAGCAGTTTTTCTTTGCCGTCCACGTCAAGTACCCGCAGTTCTTTCCATACCACAAACAAATTATGGACGAGTCTTTGCGAAATAAATATATTTATTTGTAAGTTTATGTTACAGCATGGATCGAGTGCCCTCTTTCTACTTTTGCTGCATCAAATGATCTACAACTTCTAAAGAATTACAAAATTATGAAACTTCAAACGTTAAAACATTTGCGGTTTCATCGCTAAGCAAGCATCTTTGGTACCTTAGTGAAATATTAGTTGGAATGGCGTTTTTTGATCATCGCCTGCCTCTATCCACTAAGCGAAGAATAGTCGAAGCAATCACCGGTAAAATTGGATCGGAAAACACACCCCGTCGGGTGTGATTTCAGATACCTCAAATATAACAGAATTAAGAGTGGAGGACTTTGTAAATGATCGAACCAATGACTCGTTTCAGATTCTTAATGTACCTTCTACATTTCTAGAGAAATATCCAAGCACTTAGGAAGATGACAATGATTTTCAGGTTGCCCGAAAGGCAGTACTTAATATAAAACCTGTGAATGAATTAGCAGAGAGAGGAGTAGCTCTTATTCGGGAGTTTAACACTTTACTAACAAGAAATGAAGAACAACAACAATATTTATTACGAGTAGTTGAAGATCACCGCAATGCTTTTCCAAAGGCCATTAAAAGCGACTCGCTTTTAAAAATTTCAAGTAAAGATGTCTACTAAACATAACCTATATTACCAATGTGATGTACCGAATTGTTTGATATGAATATTACAAATATACTGCATTATTAAAACAATATGATATTAGTAGCATTAATAGCACAATTAATTCGTAATGTTAACTATTAAAAAACGTGAGGTAAACAATTTATACAATCTGTTTTCTAAACGTTGCTTGCGCAACCTCTAAATATTTCGTGTGAAGAAATTTTGCATACAGCATTTGTTTGATCGTCCTCATAAAATAAAACGTTCGCAACTCAACATTTGTTATTACGTTTTCACTCCTATATGGTAAAAGCACCCAAAATATATATATATATATTATATATATATATTATATATTATATATATATTATATATATATTAATGTAAAGAACGACGCTTGTGTACAAGAACGTCCGCACAAGATGGGTCGAGAGAACGACCAAATGAAAGGTGCACCCTCAGGGAATTCGATTCCGCTCGTATGTAGGAGAATTATGAGTTGCTGATCGGGGACCTTGGTGCAGGGGTTAGCATATCCGACCGGCAATTGGATGATTCCGGTTCGATTCCTGGGAGGTGCCTCATTTTTCATTTGCTCGTTCTCTCTCCCCATCTTGTGCGGACGCTCTTCTACACAAGCGTCGTTCTTTACATTAATTATACTGTGTGGTGTTTGCAGTTAAAATATATATGAAAATTATTTCACGAAAGTAACACGTGAATAATAGTTATGAAAATAACCACGAAGGAAAAAGGAAACGCAGAATGGTGCTGAAGCGCGTTCGTCTGATGACATCCTCAAGAACACTGAAATAAATAAGTTCGAGACTATATATCAGAGCATTTTTTAAGCTTTTCCCACTGGGCGACAAAGGCAGATCGGGAAGTGGGGTGGGGGGATTAAGGCAGGAGTGTGCTGCCAATTTCTTAACAACCGGTTCTGATACAGATAGGGGTGTAAATCGGCGAGCGCCAATGACGCGAGTCATTAAGCTAGGGGGTCTGGGGTGAGCGGTAGCTCCCCCAGCGGGGTCCAGGGCGGGGCCCCAGAAGCCAACACATTTTAGCTTTTCCAAACAGCATTTTGTAACATTTTGGCAGAAAATGGATCTTTTCCGTTTGACTGCCGCCATTGAAACATAAGATGTGAGTGCCCCCAGCCTTCTTTACTTAGCCTTATAAGGCTAACTAACGAAAATATCACGACCTAACCTAACCAATCGTTAGGTCAACTGTACGACCTTGACGATTGGTTAGGTTAGGTCGTGATATTTTTGTTAGTTAGCCTTATAAAGCTAACTAAAGAAGGCTGGAGGCCCTGATCTTCAGGTGATCCCTTATTTTTCTGAGTACACGATTAAAACTTAAAAATTAAGCATGGATCTTGAAAGTAATTAAAATTGTTTATAAGAAACAAAATTTGAAGGGGAAATTAAGAAAAGCTTTTTTATAAAGTAACTTATTTTGTATCATCAAGACATTTCAGTTAAAATACAAAATACAAAAAGTTTAATTGTTTCAATGGCGGCAGTCAAACGGAAAAGATCCGAAATTATTTAACATATTCTTTATACTCACTAATGACATAATTATCTAAACAAATTTTTCATCAAAAAATTAATAAATATTGAAACGACCACTGCTTGTGATACTACCTATATTTTTCTATAAAATCCTGAAAAAATGAAAAAAATTTATATATAAATAAATTTGTACTGACTTAAATATTTGTTAAAAACAAACAAACGCGGTTCGGTGATCCAATCAAAATTTAACAACCGGTTCGGGCGATCCGGACCGAACTGGTCCAAGCACCCCCATCGATTAAGGATACTATGGATCCGAATGTTCCCTAATCAGGCCACCATCCCCGTGTGGTCTGAAAAACACTAGCATTATCTATACAGGGTGGGCCGTAAGTTTCCATACATAGGAAACATAAACATTTTGTTATGGACAACCATTTTTATTTATATAATATGCTCTACATGGTTGCCATTGTTTTGAAAACACATTTCAATACGTGTTCCCCACTGTTGATGAACCGCATTAGCACAGTTGACGTTATGCTTGTAATGGCGTTGGTGATACGTTCCTTTAGATGATTTATGTCTCGTATCTTTTCCTGATACACCATGGCCTTCAAGTGCCCCCAAAGATAGAAATCAAGGGGGGTGAGATCTGGGGATCTGGGAGGCCACTCCACAGGACCACGCCGACCAATCCAAGCATCCGGAAACTGCTGCTGATCCAAATACCGACGCACGTGAAGACCATAATGAGGTGGAGCTCCATCTTGCTGGAAGTAAACTGGGAAGTTACCTTCCTCGTTTAGCAGGGATGGGAAAATCTCTTCTTGCAACATGTTAAGATACCTTTCGGCATTAAGATTTCCACTGACAAAAATTGGTCCAATAATTCTGTCACCCCATATCCCGGCCCACACCATCACTTTTCCGGCACCTTGCATCTTCGTCGGACTCAGCCAGTTAGGGTTAGCATTACTCCAATAACGTATGTTTTGCCGATTAACCTCTCCTTGACGTAAAAATTTGCTTCATCAGTAAACAAGATCTTACGTCAAACGCATATTCTTAGGGTATCTGAAACATAAAAACAAACGTTTAATTTTTCCTATGTGGCATATGTGCATGTATTATTTGTATTTTTATATGGCTCCCAAGACAATGCTCCCAAGACAATTCTATTTTTACAAATTTCATGTCGCCTACTCACTAGGTTAAAAAATGCTCTGCTATATATAGGTCACAAAAATATAAAAATAAAATATAAAAATAAAAATTGTAGGAGGAGCATACATATATAAGGAAAAACTACCAGTTTTAGCACTTTACCCCTCTTGTCTAAATCCGTTCTGAACGAATTCAAAACCACAGGATCAAGCGAAAAAAGATCCTGACTAATGTTAAAATTATTTGCTAGTTGAATAATGGCAGACTCAAGAATATTTATTAACAATGTTGCTTGAGTGAAACAAACTGAAGCATTATTCCAATCAATATAGTGGGATAACTCTGACAAATGGGCGAAAAGGCACTGGACGACTGTCCCGTTCTAACGGAATATTGATGCTGTTTTACACGTGTCCAATGTAAAAGGAATCACCGTTTACAACCAATTTTAGAGATAATGCCTGAATTATTGGTAGGGCTATTTTTTACTATATTTTTCACAATATTGTCATATGAAAATACTACATTAATATTAAAAGTTGAAGTACATTAGCAATGCTTAAAAAGCCTGGGAAAAATGGAAGTGCTAACATATTCTTTCGCCTTGTTAAGACAAAATTCCAAAAAAGCAGGTGGGTAACACAAATCACTCTCAATACTGTTGATTTTTTTAAATTCGGCATCCATGTATTCCGGACTGGCGATCCTAAGAGCGGGAGAAACATTGAAGAAAATATGGCTTTCTTAATGGGGGTGTCATGTCCGGAGTAAAAGTGTACGTAGGACAAATTATTTTTTTTCCGGTAAATACTAAACTTAAAACCTGGATTTTCCTATGTACACGCACATCCAAAAACGGGATTGAGTTGTTTTGTTCCACTTCTAAAGTAAACTTAATGGAGGGACTTCATTATTTAACTGAAGGAGGAAGTCATCCAGGTCACGATTCATGGGCCAGATACACAAATATCGTCGACGTACCGCAATGGGATGCCAACCCCCAGGATTCTCGGAATGTAAGTAATTTTGAAAAACTCATATAAATATTGGAGAGGAGGGGCGACAAGGGATTACCCATGGCCATCCCAAAAACCTGTTGATAATACTCGCTATGAAAGTGAATTTACAGTCTTTGATGGAAAGTTTAATGAATTCCGAAACGATGTGTGCAGGTAGTGGCAGGTCATACTTATATAATTCTCGGGAGAGAAAGTCAAGCATATCGTCAATCGGCACTTTTGTAAGCAATGAACAAACGTCAAAACTGATCAATCTATCGTTGGTTTCAATGCATATATTATTCAGTGTTTCAGTAAGATCATCCATGGAATTTTTTACATGTGAATCAGAGATTGGTCGAGAATGGGGAACAAGACAATGACAAGCCATTTGGAGAGTTTATGGTAATAAAACCCACAGAGCTAATAATACAGCACAAGATTGCCAGGTTTGTGGGTTTTAATAAGACGTAAAGGTAGGGAAGAGAAGGCGAAGTGGACGTGAAAAGCGGAATTAAGTCCTTATGATATTTGAGAATGCGTTTCAAGCCACTATTGAATGATTTGATGACGTCATCCTGCGGGTTGTTCCTAAGCTTTCTGTATGTGGTGGGGTCCTGGAGAAGCTCGTTCATCTTTCTAATGTATTCCACTTTTGCATAATAACTATAGTGTTAGCCTTGTCTGCTTTAGTAATATGGAGCTCACCATCTTTTTTTAATTGTAAGTACTATTCGCAGCACTATGGATATTGGACAAGGCCTTTAACTATGTTAACCAAAGAGTAAGGAAGATGACAGTTTTTCAAAACAAGCAAGACTGTAACAAATCTGTAAAGTAGAAGGTTTTTTAACTATATATATATATATATATATTATATATATATATATATTATATATATATATATATATATATATATATATATATATATATATATATATATATATATATATTATATACCTGGTGTCCCATTCGAAATGAACAACTTTGAAACTCTGTAATTTTTATAGTATTAATGTGAGAATGTTGAAACTTTGCCAGTTACCACACCATATGCATAAGTTTTTGTCATAATGTGTTTTGTTTGTTTCAGATTGAATTATGTTTACCCCACAAGAAAAAGCGAAATGTGTGTTATGGATGGCTGAGTTGAAGTCCCCTACTCTGGTGCAACGGCGATTCCGTACAACCTTACACGAGGAACCACCCACCAGAAGAGACATATATGCATGGACCAAGAAATTTGAGGAGACTGGCAGTGTTCTAAAGGAACACTCTGGAGGGCGAACAAGATCGGAAGATGATGAACGAATACGCGGCGCAATTGGTAGTAGCCCGAGAAAGTCCATCCGTCGTGCCCGTGTCGAAGTGCAGATTCCTCGTTCAACTATGTATAGAGTCGTGCGCAAGCGGCTGCAGCTCTATTCATATAAGCTTCAAATTGTTCAGCATATAACATGTGAAGATCTTAACAAACGGAAACATTATGCTATGCACAATGTATCTAAATGTTATAATTCACATATATGAAACTTTTTGACATTGACTATTTACTGCGTGAATATTACATTGTTTGCATCATTCAATAAAAAATTATAAGGTTTCAAAGTTGTTTCATTTCGAATGGGACACCGTATATTTATGTATTTATTTCTCTTGCGGCTATTAATATTTAACCCTAAAAGGACGAAGCTACATATTGATAACGTTTCAAATATACGCATTCATAACTTAACACTACAAACAATTCCGGCGTTAAAGGGTTAAAGTGGACAGCGAAGTAGAGGAGAGCTTGTGTAAATGTAATAAGAGATCAAGGAATGTTTACAGTTGAACAAAAAAGTCTGAATCTGAAAGAATACTTGTCGCTGAATGGGTATGTATGGAATAAAAAAATTACTGAGAACATCAGAAATCATGAAGTCAACCTATTATGGTGAAATATTTAGTAGTGAGTAACATAAATGCCGCGAAAGGGCAAACGGATCAATTGTGAAGTGAAATTGAGAACGGTAAATAAATGGTCTGTAACAAATATAATGGGTTTAATGTAAATGAATTTGATTGGACGGATTTAGTACAATCGTTAATGTCATACGGTCCAGTATATATGAACAATCTTAGAGAATTGATGGTTAATCGAAGTTCATAAAGTACGTTGTGTTCATGAATTATCTTTACAAATTCAATTTCAGTTGAATTCGTAAAAATAATTTATGAACACCCAAAATTTTTATACTTTCAATGTAATAAGAAATCGAATTGAGAAATATCCGAGAAATAAACATGCCATTTTTTTATTTCTGCAAAATCATTTATCCAAATGTTTAGGTACGAACTATATTGTAACTAATCTTTATAGCACACCGTGGCCATCCTCCTGATAGATGAAAAACTTCGAACGCCTTGTCTAATCTAACCGAGCCGAACGCAACCAAATCTAACCTAACGTAACTTTACCGAACTTAACCCTTTGACGACCAGTATACGTTTCTTTGAACTTAAAATTTAAGTTTTATTGTTATTTACAATTAGATATTAGTAACTATAGTCACTTAAATGATCCATTTTGGGTTAATTTTCCACAACTAAACGATACCTGTATAAACACGTAGATGTATTTGTAGAAACGTTGCATCATTGTACAATTTATATTATTATTTCCGTTGGGACAAATTTGTCCCATGGTCCTCAAAGGGTTACGTAATCTAACTGGGTATAACCTAACCTAACCTAACCTTTATTTTTTAGAAAGACAAATGTTAAAAGTTTTCTGTACAATTGAAATGGGAGAATTTTTCTAGAGGTCATTTCATTTTTTTTTTTTTTCTATTTTTCAGAAGTTGTGATGTTCCCTTTCAGAAACTACCAATTTTAAAATGTTAACAATATCATGGAGAATATCTTGAGGTTGCACACACAGCCCGTACCGACAAGAACGTGTATCGACACTTGCGGTATCGCGATGAATTATCTTTGGAAATACTGTACAGTACTATCTTTTATCATGTAAAAGGGGATATAATCAAGGTACGATAGGTTGTTAAATTTATTATGTTTTTTAGGTTGAGTAAATGTCGCGAGAGAGAATTGGATGTGAAAATGTCGCGGTTGTGTAAGGAAGCCAAACGTGTGTGTGTGACAGGAATAAAATGAGCACCCTGAAAATAAAAGATTTGCTTTTTAACATCCACATACCCTTTGCCAGCGGCCGTAGCTCAGTGTGCAACACCGTTTCCTCATAAGCTAAGCGAAGACACTGAGGTCGGGGGTTTGACTGCTGAAGGTGCTGGTTAATAATAATTAATCTAGGAATTAGCTCAATGGGCCGAGCAGGCACGTGCAGACGGGGGGCTACATGGGCTTCAGCCCTCTCATTTTCCCCTTCATGCCTCAGAAGTGCCCTTTTTTTTCCCATAAATGCTGTAAAGAGACTTATTCTTTTTGAGGGAGGAGTAGATGGTGCCCTTTTTGTTAACTTTCAGCCCCCCCATCTGAAGTGTCGTGTGCACGGGTCTGGGGCCAAGTAAGCCTGTCCTGAGCTCTGTGCCAGTTTCTGCATAGCCTTGCTCTCTTATTACACGTACCTTCAGGAGATGTAATAAACCAATGAACACGTGCAATAAACAGCTTGAAGCCTTTCCATGATCTTCATGAAGGTTTGGACACGCTGTGGTATCGTTTGCGGAGAGATTTTGGAGGTAGGTATAGTTAAAATTTTGCCAAGAACCGACAATATTTCTTTCAGATTTCTACGGATGTGGGAGGAGTCCATATTTTCCTTAATTGGTGGTCAAGTTGCTCCCAGAGTCGGGCTTCTCATATCCAAGGGAAGATCTTTTGACCGCTTTTTGTAGCTTCCAATGAGTGATGTACTGTGAGGTGTGACAGGATGCACCGTCTCTTTGAAACACGAGCGTTTTCCTTAACTCTGGATAGAAATTCACGGGTCCCACAGACCCACAGGTCATCTAAAGAAGTATACTGTTTCTCGTCAAGATAGTTTTGCAGACTCCTGAAGAGATGATAACACTGGCCAACAAAATGAAACTTTTTTTTTCTCATCACAAACATGATCACACTTTTCTTAATGCATTCTTCGCGCTGATTTCGAATCTGGTTTTATTTATTTTCTAGCACGTATAGTTATATAGATACACTGGTTTTGATATTTTTAAGTTTTTGATATTGCTATAAGAAAATTTATGGATGTATAGATCACACTTAGGAATGCTAAACAACAAATACATCATATACCTTATTCAATGTACTTATAAATAAAGAATATATACATTATTTTATTAAAAGCGCTGTGTGTGATATTTCCTTTTGTAAATTTGGCCTGGATTGTCACGATACAGCATCCAACAATGGTCCGCCATCATGCTTTCATTTCAATATCCTTGGTAGCGCTTCTCCATCATCTGAATATCTTGATGGAAGCGCTCTCCTTGCTCGTCACTCACTGCACCAAGGTTTTCAGGAAAGAAATCTAAGTGGGAATGCAGGAAGTGAATTTTTAACGACATTCGACACTCCATTTCTTTGAAGGCATCAAGGAGGTTCTTGACTCCATCCTTTTACGCAGGTGACTTGTTGCTGCCAAGAAAGTTTTCACATATCCATTTGAACGCCAGCCAAGCCTTCAATTCCAGCGGACTTAGGACTTTTTCAAATTCAGTGTCATTCAAAACCTCCCTTATTTGTGGCCCAACAAAAATTCCTTCCTTCAATTTTGCTGCAGTAACCTTCGGAAATTTCCTTGAAAGTTATTGGAACCCTTCAGAATTGACTTTACCCATTGCTTTAACAAAATTCTTCATTAAACCAAGTTTAATGTGAAGAGGTGGCAGATAGATCTTTTGGGGATCCACTAAAGGGACAGACTGGACATTGCTTATCCCTGTGACATATGTATACCTAAGTGGCCAGTCACTTTTGGTGTAATGTTCTATAGTGGCGCGACTGTCCCACAGGCAAAGGAAACAACAAAATTTTGTGAATCCTGACTGCATACCCATAAGCATTCCTATAACTTTTAGATCTCCACAAACATTCCATTGATGACTGTCGTATTTGATTGCCTTAAGTAGTATATCCATATTGTCATATGTCTCTTTTAGATGGACGGAATGGGCAATGGGGATGGATGGCATTATATTACCATTATGCAAAAGAACTGCTTTCAGGCTTCTCTGCGACGAATCAATAAAGAGGCGCCACTCAGATGCCACATACGTCTGAGATATGGCTGTAAATAGTCCATTGATGTCATGGCAATAAGAGAGAGGACCGTCTACTGAAAAGAATGCTGTTAATTCAAAATTCCGCTTTCGGTAGTAACTAATACGAACATTGTTCTCAAGTAAATTGTTCTCCTTTAGTCTTGAGGCGAGAAGCTCTGATTTCTCTTTAGACAGCGATAAGTCTCTAACAAGATCATTCAACTGTCCTTGGGTTAACTTTTTAGGCTCTAAATGTCTACCTTCAAAAGTGTACTCTGGTTCTGTAGATGGTCCGGAAACGCCAGTTGCACCTTCATCACTTTCCATGTCATCTATGATAGAATCTAGCCTATCACTTGGGGGAATTGGAATGGGCAATGTTTCATCATGTTTTACTGGTCTACGTGCTGAATCCAAGTTTGGATATACAATCTGGTGTTTGTTCTTGGCAGAAAACCCCATAAGTTCACACTACAAAATAACAGTCTTCATGATGATCTCTCGGCTCCCTCCATATCATGGGTATGGCAAATGGCATTGAAGCTTTCTTTTTGTTAAACCAATCACGTAATCCATTTGAACAGCCAGAACAGATTTGATGTGGCGCCCATGGTTTATCTTGGTCACCTAGAACCATAGATGGTAACCAAAGTATAGCTTGTATATTTTCTTAATGTCGGTTGTAATACTTCGTCGCTGTTTTAGTTGTCAACTGGCCGTACGAAACAGAACTTGTCGGGGTCATTCTTACATTGTCGAGGCATGTTGACTGACCTGAGCAAACTATAAATTCAAAAAAAATGTACACCAACTTGACACAACAAGTTCTTGGACTGGACTGATCTTTTGACACACAAAGCACGGCGTTGTTGCCTGAATCACAATGCTGCTAGACGTAAAAGCTCACACCTGAAATACATAAGATGTATAATTAAGATAATTGAAATAAATAAGATGAATAAACTAAAAAAAAAACTAAAATAAACACAATCAAATGTTGAAATATTAGTATTTTGCCTATTTAAAATGGTTAAATCTGTGTAGTTATATATATCCCTTCATCTTGAAAACTATACGTGCTAGAAGAAATCTGAATGCAGTTTTGGAATCAGCGTGAAAAATGCTATCCAGCCACCACAAAGTTTACTCTGATGAAACATCTTTGTTGACCAGTGTAATCTGAAGGCGCAAGGTCTGGAGAATATAGGATGTGGAAGTTTTTCCCACCCAAGCTCCTCAATTTTTGCAGAAGTGATCCGAGCGGTATGAGGACGTGCGTTGTCGTGGTGGAACACGATTCCTTTCCGATTAACCAAAGGTGGTCTCTCTTCTTTTAGTGCAGTGTTCAATCGATCCAGTTGTTGACAGTAGACTTCAGCGGTGATTGTTTGGTTGTGTGGTAAGGTTTGAAAGTGTATTACACCACCTTTATCCCACCAAACACTAAGCAACACCTTCCAAGGGTGAAGATTTGGTTTTGGCTGTGGTGTCGCTGGTTCTCCGGCACAAACCCACTGTCGACGGCGCTTAACAATCTGGTACAGTATCCACTTTTCATCACTAGTCACTAAACGGTGCAAAAACGGATCTTGGAGTTCACGGGAATGAAGAGCTGTGCTAATGTTTACCCGCACCCTCAGATTGTCAACCGACAATTCATGTGGCACCCATTTTCCTAACTTAGGCACTTTCCTGAGTTGTTGCAAATGTCGATGGATGGTGGACGGGGATGAATTGAGTCTCTGGGCCAATTTTTCGACAGTTGTTGAACAGTCTTCTTCAAGTGCGGCTCTCAGCAGGGCGTCCAGAGCGTGCTGCATCTGTCAAACAGCAGTCACCATTCCTAAACCTTTGAAACCATCTTTGACATTTCCTCACATGCAGAATATCGTTGCCATAAATGTCCTGAATGTTTCGCGTTGCTTCAGTAGCACTATTCCATTTTTTGAACTCGTAAAGCATTATATGCCTGATATGCTCTTCTGATACCGCCATGTTTATGAGGGGTTCACATAAAGCAAAACACACGTCTTCACTGGTCAAGGTCTGTAAAGTATGTAGCGAAACACGATAGATCTCCTCTTTGATATAACCTTCGGAAAATTTATGCTTAAACCGAGTAGGACTAGTTTAAAATTAATCTATCGTAAAAAACGACATTACTTATGGCAGGGCTTCTCAAACTTTTCACTTGCGACCCCTTTGGATCAGACAAGTTTTTTCGCGACCCTTCACTCAATGTCATGAAAGCAATAGGTACTAACACTGTATATTTATGAAAAAAAATATTTTTCAAATGTTTCTGCGACCCCCAATAATATTTACGCGACCCCTAGTTTGAGAAGCGTGGACTTATGGGATGACCTGATATTTTCCTTTTTAAAATTAAGGTTTGGACGGTATGCATCAACAGTTATTATTATTAATTAAAAGGAGGATAATTGAGATAGATTAATTAAATACATAATTTAAAGATGTGATTTGCAGCCAGTAGGGATGACCCCAATCAAGCCTTTGAATGCCCAGTTGATGTATCGATACATTTCCAGTGAATGTAATTGTGGTCACTTATAGTTGAGTGGATCGTATTACATTCAAAAATTAAGTCATTTACAAAATAAGTTTATTCAAGGATATATATATATATATATATAGTTATTTTTTGTACCAAAATTATAATTATTGTACGACTCCGATAATGTACGAGGTATACACATTTTTTTTTACCCTTTATTTTATAGTGTGCCCACTTTGCTGCTTTTTGTTCTGTTATCTTCGCATTTGTTTTTGTCTAAATTGAAGTAAACACCAAACCAAAACTTCTCTCTCTCGCATTCCCTGGCGACATGTTTGATAGGTATTTTTTTTCCTTTCCACTGACACCAAAATTTGTCTCTAAGTCTCGATATAAATATCCTATCTGGGTATTGCATCTTTCCACAAAATTCATTTCTGGAGACACCTGGTGCTGTATTTCGTTCTTCACATTTATATGATAGCTTTATTGACAGGAACACTGTTTCCTAACAATTTTAAAAACGTTTAAGCTCTCCATTTTTACATATTACATGCAAAAAGAACTTGGACTTTGGTACAAAAAACATTAATATAACTATTTTAAAACTAGATTTTAAGTTTTAGTAAGTAGGGCATGCCCAGCAATAAAGAATTATGAAATGCTTTGATATATATATATATATATATATATATATATATATATATATATATATATATATGCTCAACCAAGATGAAAACATGAGTATACAAACATGAAGGTCTATTAAGTCCTTTTTCATCGTATAGTTAAATGAATATACAGGGTGTACATAAAGTCAGGATCTGTTTTTGTGAAGCACTTGGAAATTATATGGAATTCAATCATAAAATGATAGTGGTAACATTTATTAAATAATTAAGAGTAGGATTCGACGTGACGCCCATCAGTATCCCTGCACAGCTCAAATCGTTCCGCAGCATTTCTAAACACATTCTGGAGCATTTGCGGGGTCATGTTATCTGCAGCAGTTCGTGTACGTAAGTTTTCAAGACTCGTAATCTTCGTCTGATAGACGTGCGACTCGATAAAGCCCCATGCAAAGAAATCTAAAGGGGTTAAATCTGGTGATCTCGCTGGCCAAGGTCTGTTGCTTCCGCGTCCGATCCAGCGATTTGGAAAACGTCCATTTAGATAATCCTGAACAATTTTGGCATAGTGACAAGGAGCACCATCATGTTGATAGACGACGGTACTAACAATCCTATCCCCGTCGTCTATCAACATGATGGTGCTCCTTGTCACTATGCCAAAATTGTTCAGGATTATCTAAATGGACGTTTTCCAAATCGCTGGATCGGACGCGGAAGCAACCAAAGACCTTGGCCAGCGAGATGACCAGATTTAACCCCTTTAGATTTCTTTGCATGGGGCTTT
Organism: Bathynomus jamesi; assembly: GCA_023014485.1. Classification (NCBI taxonomy): domain Eukaryota; kingdom Metazoa; phylum Arthropoda; class Malacostraca; order Isopoda; family Cirolanidae; genus Bathynomus; species Bathynomus jamesi. The sequence continues at coordinate 17,207 of JAJOZX010021979.1, forward strand.
ATCGAGTCGCACGTCTATCAGACGAAGATTACGAGTCTTGAAAACTTACGTACACGTATACGAACTGCTGCAGATAACATGACCCCGCAAATGCTCCAGAATGTGTTTAGAAATGCTGCGGAACGATTTGAGCTGTGCAGGGATACTGATGGGCGTCACGTCGAATCCTACTCTTAATTATTTAATAAATGTTACCACTTTATCATTTTATGATTGAATTCCATATAATTTCCAAGTGCTTCACAAAAATAGATCCTGACTTTATGTACACCCTGTATTTATTTCACATGTTCAGTCTCGATTGTTTAAGGGTAAAGGTTCAAAATCGAGTGTCAAAGTCGGATACTTTTAACTTTAAATGTATTCCTCTACATATATCTATCTATATTGACTATGTGCGGTGGAGAGCGCAACTCGCTCCTCCATCAAGCCAGGCCTAGAGGCGGGGCCCACCACCTTCACCTTCGTGTGGAGACCGACGCACGGAACTGTAACGAGGTTAACGAGGTGTGTATATATATCACACAATTTTATTCACGCGGTTATTCTTGATTCACTGTCGTCAATTGAATTAACCATGACTTACTAATTGTTACCATTGTACACTTACCCGTGATCGTGACATGGAGTTAACCGTCATTTGTCGGATTTTACATTTGCGGATCGCCCCCCCCCCCCGCCATTCCACCACAATACGCCTTAGTCAGTGTCTCTCCGCGTTACCAAAGCCAATATTAACAACAATGGTTTCCTCAGGAATTGAAATTAGAGGGGGTACTCGAATTTTTAATGGGGGCGAGGGGTGGACTGAGACGAAGGTGGGTTTTATGGCACCATAGTAAAAACTGAAAAATGTTTCACGCTCATTTTATTAGGTTTAACTCATCTTTTAAAATTGGCTCAGGACGGTACCAGATGAGCCGGGTGTACCTGGCCTTGTGCGGAGGAGAACGCATGAGAGCAACTCGCTCCTCCACCAAGCCAGGAAATACAGTATGTATATATAAAGCATGCCGGGGTATATGGCTCAGATATAGAAAGCTTTATATTACTATTACTATTATTATTTTTACTTTACCATGTCTTTCGCGAAAAACAAAAGCCAAATTTTGGAGCCACGAATTATGGAGATTAGCACCAATGACCTGTTGTTTTTGAATTCCGCACGACAGGTAAAATTCCGATTCGATCGTCACTAAACTATATATATATATATATATATATAATATTATATATATATATATATAATTTATTATCAAAACCATTTTACTTCAATTTATTCTTTTAAAACACGACTTGTCCATTTGAGCCGGCGGCTAATTGTTATTAGAAGAAACACTTCGACTAATATATATATATATATATATATATATATATAGGGGCGTCCCAAAAAAATGTATACACACTTTAACAGCTGATAGCTCAATTGATGTTTCTTTCTTTCCAAGTTAAACCCATTAGAATTAATAATGGCAGTCAGACTAAGCTTTGAACAAAGGAAATTCATTCTAAAATGCTACTGGAAGTGTGAAAACGCAGTTGAAGTGCAAAGACAGTTTAGGAGGGAGTTTCAAACAGATCCACCAACGCGACTTACCATCACTCGAATTAGAGATAAGTTTGAAGCCGATGGAACTGTTCAGAATGTCCACAAGAAGCGTTCCGGAAGACCACGGACATCGACAAGCCCCACAAAGCAAGAAAGAGTACTGGAAACGTATCACCAAAGTCCAAGAAAATCTGTGCGGCAAGCGAGTCGTGAGGTAGGAATTTCAGAATCGTCTGTCCAACGCATTTTGAAGCGCTGTCAATGGAAAAGTTACATTCCAAGATTAGTCCATGCTATTAATGAAGATGATGATGATGATCCGGACCGAAGAGTGGAGTATTGCGAGTGGTACTTGGCACGATGTGGATGTGGATTGGACGAAGGGGTTTCGTAGAATACCCTCCGCGTTCACCAGACCTCACACCACTAGACTTTTTTTTATGGGGATACTTAAAAGACAAAGTCTACGCTATAAAACCTGCAACAGTCGCTGAATTGAGAGCAGCCATTGAACGAGAATGCACACAAATACCAAACGAAATGTTTCGTGATGTTTGCGATTCCATTGCTTCGCGTTATCAGCAGTGCCTGGACCAGAACGGACGTCAGTTTGAAAACAGGCGTTGACAAAACAATTAAATAATGTCTGTAGATTCTATTAGATTTTGAAAATGAAATGTATTTTAATAAACACTGCCTTTATAATTATTTAAAGTGTGTATACATTTTTTTGGGACGCCCTGTATATAGGCAGAGTAGGCACCTGCCTAGTTCGGCAAATTTTGTCGTATTTCAACCTAAATAGTGGCAAAGAAAACATAAATAGAAAATAAATAAGTTGTAAGCACAAACGAATTAAATGAATTCACAAATAAGTTTTAAAATAAAAAAGAACAGCAGCCTCTAATACCAAACTAGCGATATCAAATGGCACAACTATAAGCCACATTAATCCTGCCAAAGGGCGGCAAAATGCTAAGTACGCCTCTGTATATAATCTCATTAACCTCGTTGCTGTTCCGTGCGTTGGTCTCTCTTCACACGAAGGTCAAGCTGGTGGCCCCGCCTCTATGGCTGGCTTGGTGGAGGAGCGAGTTGCTTTAGTAGTATAGCCGCAAAAGGGGAGTGCAGGAATGTTGCAGGTTATTATGTAATGTTGCAAAGGGGGGTGGGGGTTGTTGCAAAGGGGAATGGGGTTGTTGCAAAAGGGGGTGGGGGTGGGGTTGTTGCAAAGGGGGGTTGTTGCAAAGGGGGGTGGGGGGGGAACTTGGAGGCGGCGTTATCCCCCAAGAGAAAGGAGGAGAGGTGTTCACCTGGCAGGAGCCAAGTGCACATTAAGACTTCCAGCCGGGCTGGCGTTGTTTTATAGGCTCCTAATCAGCCAGTTGGCGTAATTGGCTTGAGTTGCCAGATACCGCGATACCATTGTATACATTATTATAGACTCCTAATCAGCCAGTTGGCTGTAAATGGTTGTCAGATACCTCTTTTTAGCAGTATTATTGCATACATTATTATTATATACGCCTAATCAGCCAGTTGGCTGAGTTGCCAGATAGCGCCATGTATTCCATTGTATACACTATTATAGACTCCTAATCAGCCAGTTGGCTGTAAATGGTTGTCAGATACCTCTTTTTAGCAGTATTATTGCATACATTATTATTATATACGCCTAATCAGCCAGTTGGCTGTAAATGAGTTGCCAGATAGCGCCATGTATTCCGAAGACAGAGTTGCCAGATACCATTGTATACACTATTATAGACTCCTAATCAGCCAGTTGGCTGTAAATGGTTGTCAGATACCTCTTTTTAGCAGTATTATTGCATACATTATTATTATATACGCCTAATCAGCCAGTTGGCTGAGTTGCCAGATAGCGCCATGTATTCCATTGTATACACTATTATAGACTCCTAATCAGCCAGTTGGCTTAGAAGGCTTAAATATTGCCAGATACCTGTTGTATACATTATTAGAATACCGGTAGTAGAAGGCATAACAACAAACAACATTGCATCATTCTTTTTATTATAAATATATGGAAAATAAATATACATTTGAGGAATATGCGTATAACAGAAATATATACACACAATTATGGATATATATATAAAATAAAATATACATTTCATATACACTTCAATATGTACATAACAGTACAGGAGAAATATACACACACACACACACAATTATGGTGATATATAAAATAAAATATACATTTCATATACACTTCAATATGTACATAACAGTACAGGAGAAATATCAAGCAAAATATATGTATATATATATAATATATATATATATATATATATATATATAAATATATATATATATATATATAAACACAAATCAATAGAAATATGCGTATAATCGTCAAGCAAATATATATATAATACAATTCACTTTTTTTTCAAAATACTAAACTCGGTCTTAATCGAGTTTACAATTACATCATTATTGCTCTGCATTACGCAGTATATGCGGCTTAATAATATTTCACCGCTTAAAGTATAGGGAAACCTGTATCGATATGAATGGCTTTCATATCGTTCAGTACTATTTTTGTTCCCACTTTACAACCGGTTGGTAAGTCATCTTTAAACACGTCTAGAATACAATCAAAAGCACGCACAAAGAGTTCATCGTTAGCTACATTATTAAACACAAGTTTATAAGACGCTTTTCCAATCGAGGGTTTATTCTACGACTCGAGCTTTTCAATCGTGAACTCTTCACTCAACATAACGGCAATTGAAATAATCTTCTAAATCGTTACGGCAACTGCGCGTTATATAAGAAATAGTTCTTCAGGGTGAACGGTGTAGGTGAGCTCAGCCTTGTACCGATCAATTGCTTTGTACCAAAGTTCATGATATTTCAAAGAGTCTAAACTTTTTAAATAAACATCCAGCACTAGACCATTCTCACCAGCCCTACACTCGGTAAACCCATCGAGCAGAGCAGTGTATGCGTATTCAAGTACTGTATCAAAATAAAACATATCCGTAACACGCGCGTTAATATAGGTTTCAGTTACGGAATCCGACGATTTCAAACATTCTGTCGAGGATGAAACGGTTTCGCGTAGGAATAAGAGCGTTATTATCAGAAGCATTCTTCACATCAGCCTTATATCAATGCACGGCCGATCGTTATTTATACACAACGTACATACAACGGCGTATGAGGGCGCGTCACTAATCTGCTCTTTCTTGTACCTACGTTAGCAGGTATTTTATAACGATCTTCACACCACTTATCAACTATCAAAGATTCTTACTCCTCGATACTTAAATAAACCCGTTTGTTTGTCGGTCTACATTCCGTTTCCAGTACATAGCTAATGGTACCGGAATTACGCCTGAACACGCGCAACGATTTCGTCACGGACACATCGTACGAGCGTTGAGAATGCTGCTCAAGGAAGTTCCATCGTATTCGAAGAGCGCACGTCCACTCGGCTCAAGCTCTGAGATAACTATGAGCCGTGTGAGGCACAGGCAGGAACGATTCGACGGGCGGCTGACTCGATGACACGTGAATGGGCATGTTCGTACGACTCGAATTGTTGTACCGGTACAAGAATATCACTACCAGCCTACGCACTTGGAGAAAACTAGGAGCTAATCATCTCCACACTCCGGCGCACTATTTGAGAAGAACATATGCTCTATTTTTCCTTTCTACCCATCAAACGATACTCGTCTCTAAAATCTGTTAAAAACTCACGCATGGCACTAGCCACAACCTCACTATGAACCTCATCATGATATACGTTAATATAGTGATAAAAACACCTAAGATTGTCATGATCACGAGATTCACATTTTCAGACGTAGGGTATGAGTATTCGACATGGTGTAGCATGACGTAATACCGCTTGTCATACCACCCATCCACAAGGCTCATTATCCATACCTGCTGCTTCTCTTCTGCACGCGTTGTTTCTTTACTTCACGGTGTATGTGAGACTATAAAGTTTAGCCCTGCAGCATACTTCAGCACATCGTCTGTGCAACGAAAGCCTTCAACAGTCTCACCAGAACATCCGTAGAGTATTTGTACATCTTGGAACTTCGCACAATCCAGTGTGTTTTTAAAAGAGGCATAGGAGGGGGAATAGGAAGTTTTTCGGTATCCACCACATCCTCACACTTTACTGAATACCATTTCATAAACGTTGTGCAAGCGATATTAAAGGTAGCCATTTCAATATACGTCTGATCTGAGTACACGTCTGATCTCTCGGGCTTACTGCGGTCGACTGACCACGCAGGGACTCCCAGAGAGTAGCATGACTCACGCAGTGGGCGGAGCTTAGAACTTTCACCTACACACACACACACACACACACACACACACACACACACACACACAAAGGAGAAAGTGAAACGCTATTTGATTTATTTAATAAACGAGATATTCAAGTATATATATTTACAAATACGATTTAATAAACGAGATATTCAAGTTATATATATATATATATATTTACAAATAGATACGATTATATACAAGACGTGTGAGTTAGAAGCATCATTGGTATCCAAAGGGTACGGTATCATAGGTGCCAGGTAACTGGTAACGTTCCTATAGGTGTTACGGCACACCATCGTACCCCTAAGTTCCTCACGCCTCCCAGCTTCTGCGCCCGAAAATTGTGGGTGCCTACAATTAGTTGGTGAGGTTGCAAACATATTAGATCCCTCAACGACTCAAAGTTAACAACTCCCGATTCGCATGGTTGAGCGTAATACCTTTGCCTTCACGATATATTCATTTCATCCCCCTACCCTGACCCGTACCCCATAAGTCTTAGGTCCTGTTGAGATAAAAGAGTCGGCGTATGCGTCGTCCCCATACTCATCCTTGATCTCATCAGTGAGCTCGCGAGGAACTCCCCAATAGCGGCATGCAATCACCCTCCCTCTCTGTGAATATCACGCTATCTGTATCGGCTACAATACTCTCCGCCCAAGAGAATGCAATAGACCCCAAAGTTTTATACGAGCGTAGGCTGTTGTGAAGTTCGCCACAGGTATGTTTGTAACCCTTGAGGTATCTGTGGCAAATTCAGTGTTGTTGTACTTATTACGTAAGATACTACATTCACGATCTCCATGACTCTTTATCGGGGGCATTGGCATAATCCCAGACATCGCTATAACTTTGTGCCAAATGAATGTTCCCTATGCCGGTATTCTGCGCAAATTTTCCCCATAGGACTGTTTAGACACAACTTTGCACTAAAGCGCTTGCCAGGATTCTTTACATTTGGGACACGATCAAGTGTATACCTTCGCGGTCGCGGTAACGTTTGAATAATAGGCAGACTTTCATCTTCGGTATCAACTCCTCGCGGATACCCTGATGCTTCAACTTATCCTTCAAAAAGGCGTTTATATATGGTGTGAAAAGGTTGGGGAGCTTCTGAAACCTCCACACCTCGTGTATCTTCAGTATTCTAAACCATGCGTACGGCTAGGGCCAGCTCAGGATGTATATACGCCTCTGATCTTACGCTGGTGGGTATATGGTTACATTCGCCGTCTATCCTCTTCCGCGCACTTCACGCAAGGGGAAACATGAGCTTGTCGTCGATAACGACAGGTAAGATCGGCATCCATAAAATTGCGTTGGGGAGTACGTCTACGAAAGAGAGCCCAAAGTAATGATTCATTCAAATTTTTGAAAATTCATGATGGAGGGTATGCTAGGTGCCCACCAGTTTCTCAGGAGCGCCACGGGGTACGGATGGCTCTTCATCACGTATGGGTATAAAGAACAGAAATCGTAGTAATGGAGCTTCACGCCCACCGTAGGTGGAAAGTATAGTCTGAATGGATTTGTACGTCTCCAAACAAGCTATCACCACTTTGAGAGGGTCCAGCACCATTGAACGCTTGATCGTTTTATTTCCTCACGGTATACATCGTCTGTCTCATCCGTGCATCTATTCATGCTCCCACAGAGACTTTGTGAGTGAACTGTGATCTATAAAGTTGATCGCGGCGTGCGGGTCCCTGCAAGACAGTCGGCAGGAGATCTACCGTGGATATCTCCGACGAACCGCATCAGGGCGGGGGCATCCATGCCACCAGCCCATAAAGGAATACACAGTCTTCACACCAGTGACACGGTTTCACTTAACCATCAACCCAAAAAAACACGTCCATTAATCCTTAATGGGTACTTCACCCGTGTTGCGGGCGTGCTTTATGTATACACCTGTTTGTTGCTGCAGGTGTATGAGCCAGTAAATAGCCTTGTGTCCGTAACTGCGGGGGTTGTTTCGGGAAATAATGGCTAAGGTGTCTTTAGGCATGAAAGTTATTCTTGAACACCGTAAACATAATGATGCGATGGTGGTGCGACTTGCAGTGGATCGCATTTGAAACGGGCTATGTACATACTTCTAAAGGCCTGGAAACATACTCTAAGCACGCGCACATCATTCACGCAATAACGCTCACATTCATCAGCTATATTATAAGGGTTACTTTCATTAAAACTGTCGTAGTATCGATCAAAGTCTTCACGTTCATCCATGCAGTCAAAATAATGTTTGGGGGTGGTGGGCCTACGTAGTTAAAGTCTCGCTGGTGAGGAAAGTGTATGGGAAGTATCCTTTGGAAACTTCAGCTGCTACTCCCATCACCTTGGGTAGCTTTGCTAATTAAAGGTGTGAATAATAAAGTATCTTTAAATTGTTACATTGCCTCTTATCTGCATCTGTATTAATTTGTTGCCTCTTTTCAATGGATCACCTGTAAATATCTCAGAGGATTCGTGTTCAAGCAAATCCTTATAAAGGAAATGCGTGTCAAACTTTGCCCCGTTATGGGCGAGAATATACACAGTCATTTTTTGAACTTGTCGGCTAACTTGACAATATAGGACACAAATAGTTTCACAGGACTATCGCTGACATGCGTTTTAAAACGTTTGTCCGTTTACCGCATTTGGGGCACTCGTCACATTCGATACCCATACACTCATCACAGATGGTCTGGCTCACAAGTAAATGTGGAATTACCTCTTTGGTTTCAGCGTTCGTATATGTTTCTATATCGTAGTACACAGTTATACAAGGGTTATTTTTGGCTTAGCATCTTTCATATAACACACATGCTTTACTCCATCCGCCTTATATTCCTCCTGGCATGTA